>RJJA01000228.1:1212-75177 GCA_003724045.1 Lepidurus arcticus | reverse complement strand
CCCCCCCCCCTTGGTCTAATGAGACATTAGTAAGGGATGCCGTGTTGAAGATTACAGCGTCCAAACACCGAAGCCGTTTTTTGTAGCAAAAGAATCGAAAAGAAGTTCAAGGCGGCTGTTAATTTAGAATGCACAAAGGGAAACCCGCAAGAAATATCTTCCTGGTGGTCCCCTCGCTTGTTTTAGGGTTAATTTAGTCATGTTGTTGTTCTGCGCGGCCTTGCTGTTACATACAAACTTGTCTGCCTCAGCTTTGCTACACCAATGCCATGCGGGCCCTTCTTACACTCTTTAGTGCGAAAGGCAATGTCAACCGCTGATGGCCATGGCAAAAAAGGCTTTCGACATTTGGAAAAAGTTTCCTGTTGTAGCTCGAATTATTACTCTTAGTACCCCCCCCCCCCAAGATAAATAAAAAAAAATTAGTGCCTAATTGTTGAGCTTGTTCTAATCAGTATGCTTGAATTAGCGGGGGCCTCTAACACGCTGTGGCAAAGTGGTTGTTTAGTAAAGGATGTAAAAGACAAAGAGAGTTCCAGAAGTCCCGAAATGCGCCAAGTTTACGCCCCGTTTCAGTTACAATAGTGGCAGACATTGTACCATATATGGAAGGTGCCAGAGACCTGAGACATTCTTCCCTTATAACTGTGTGTGCTTCCTTCTCGTCTTTTTCTTGGAGGGATTCATTGTTAAGGTTGAAAGATTTTGGCTTCACGTACATAATAGTTTATACGTACGCGGAGCGTATAACTCTTTCCAAGTTGAGAAAGGAGAGTCCAGTTTTCTGCCAGTTTTATTACTTGGGCGACTGTCTGCTATATTTAATCCTCATAACTGTCAGAGTTTCTAAGTTTATGCCAAACCGCGCTTAGTATTGAAGGCGAAGGGGCATTGCAAAAAAAGGATACTATAGCTTATACCCCATCATGCCTTCCAGGTTATATGCTGTCCGCAGTCCCAGCAATCAAGGCATTATTAGGCATTTTACTTCGTTCGTATTTCCATAATACGAGCTTGTAAAGCCATTCGCTGGCACTTAGTTTATAGTTTGCAAGATTAACTATGCTTCGCAAGAGAATTCCAAGCTGAGTCGTGCGTCGGGGGGTTGGATTCCCAACTATTTGGGGTTTGGTTCGCCAGAAAAGTTCGTCGAACGCCGCTCCGGGAATTACAGCAACCACCAAACGAGTAATTTGATTTATATCCTATACAAATTAGGAGCATTCACAGAAGTACATTCATTCATTCACATTCATTCAGTAATAGGCTTCGGCCTAAACTGTTAATAAATAAAAAAAAAATCACAGAAATATCACTTGGGTGAAGTAGTAACAAGATATGCTATTACTTGAACTTTCTTATCTGTGCTCTAAGCGTAAAGCTAAACTTGTTTAGGGGTCGTTTTCGGGAATGCTGGACAGTTTGTGGAGCTGCTGTTAGCTTTTACGGCATGTTTTTTGCCTTGGCTAAAGGCCACTAAGTACGATTAGCGACATGCAAAAAAAAATAATAAAATAAAATAAAAATAAATAAATAAAAAACTGTGCGTCCTAAATAGTAATCCGTATAACAAGGGTAAGGACACATCATTGTTCTGTTGCCAATGCCCCTAACACAGCACCTCGACGTGGCTTTTATGACCGATGGATTGCGAGTGACAAGAGAGACACCAGTAGTAGTTAAGGAATGCTGGGCATTGTAGACATACAAATGAGCAATGCGCCAAGCGTCATTCCTAATCAGACAGTCTACAAGCAGTCCTTTTGGGAGAAGCTTTCAAATCCGCAATCCAATGTTCGTTTTGAAGCGCGGTAAAACAAAAAGTATAAAAGTCCTACAGTAATGTAACGACAAATACAAATGTAAAAAAAAATACGCAAACGGTAAGGGACCTGAACGTTTCTCGGTTTACATGCACTCATTGATTTATGACTGCAGATTTGACATTTCTGTATGCATTCCGTTGAAAAAAATGAACAGTGAAATTCTTAATAAAAAAATAAATAATATTGAAGCTTTTAGGGACAAGAAAACAGGAAAAGGCTTACGAAACTGGGTTTTGGGGACCAGACTACGGCGGTAATTAAGTGTATGATTTTGTCTGGGTTCCGAGGTAAGAAAAAACATAAAAACCCGTTCTGTATACTTGTGGCGAAACGAGCCTTTTAATCACTCGCAAAATGCAATACTCTTGCTTACTGGGACGACCGAATGCAAAACAATCCTTCGCTTCAAAGTAGGGCGCCAAGCCAAACCGTTCTCTGGCTCCTAATAAGAAAGCATTGGGTTTTTGCATTGCAATGCATATCCCATCACCAGACTCATAAGTTAAGTCTAAAATTCAAGTGTCATGATTAGCACAATGTAAAATTGGGATCCATAGCGAAAATTTTTCGAGGACTAATCAAGATAATTTCCATTCCAAGCATCAGGAGAGGAAAGCTTGCGCATACGAGTCGCTTGACGCTTTGTGCCAGAGTTACATCAAGTTTTTTTTCTTTCTACGGCAAGGAACTTCAACCCAAATGAAAGAGATTGACACGATGAAAAAAGGAGCTTAGCTTTTAAAATTTTCATCGCTCCAAAAAAGGACGCCATCCTCTTAAAAGCGCGGACCATAAAAGAACACAAAATTTCGTCAAAGCTCAAACTCTATAATACATAATATATAGGATTAATTTAACTTGTAGGAGAAGATTTGTTGCAGTCTTTACAGGTAAAGGATCCCACGAGTTGCTTCAATGAAAATATCCAACATGGAAAGTTTTCCGTTTTCCCAAATTTCCCAATTCCTTCAAATTTCCTAGTTTTTCCAAATTTGAGTCTTTTCAATGTGCTTATCCTTTGAACACCCAAGAATTCCTGTCAACGTAAAAGTCTAATTTCTTTTTAATCACTGGCTTCTTGAAAGTTAACCAATATCTCGACAAATTATCTTCGCAGCACCGCAGGTACAAACGCATTCCCAGTTTAAGGGGAAAAAAATTGGGAGCCATAGCTAATCGCCGCCGTAAAAAAGGACGTTGTCTGAATATAATAGACGGTGTCTGTTAGGCCAAGGGAACATGCAACTTGAGCAATGGGTTGCCTTAGCGTTTACATGTTAGGAAAACCAAATTCGAAAGACTACCGAGCCAAGCGCGCGACTGACGGTCAGTTAGACCACAGACTAGCTGGGATCATCATCTGCAATGAGTACAGCCGTTCCGTAGCTGATCACTGTGCCAGAAAAAAACTTTCCTCGACATTTGTTGTCCCCCTCCAAAAAGCAAAGAAAATAGTTCCAGGCAATTCAGGCGGCTTGATTGTTTTGTTTAGCACAACAATTGAGGGTTGCAATTGCAAATTTCCTCACGCCGAAAGTTCTTTTTGTTGTCGCTGATCTCGGTGAGATTCGCATCCGCTTAAAGGAACTTGACCATGCAAAATGGAATTAGGTGGTCTCTTGTGGTTTCCAATCATATCGTGTTTACTTCTTATGCAAACTAGTGTTCACGGGGTGCACTCGATCAATCCATTCGAGCGTCATATAGCATCAGGTACTGCAGGTGGACACGGCGACAGTCTAAATGTCCAACCTAGCGGCGCCAGCACGTCAAGGAGTCATAAGGGCCAGGTGTCCTTTGACACTGCGTCTCACGAAACTCACCATGTCCAATTCGAGGTGACGGACGACAACGATCGTGTCAGGCAATACCTTTTCGAGCAGCTTGTGAAAGGCAGCAGAGGCAGCAAACGGCCGGACAAGACTTGGGAGAAGAGACCTCACGTTGAAAAGGACGATGCGGATGTAGCTTTGATGTTGCAGCAAGATCCTTTCAGCGTGGGCAGTAGTAGTGGCGGAGCCGTTGAGATAACCCAGGCCGATTCCGATTCCGCTGCTACACCGCCAGCTACGGAAACCGCGAACAATAACGAGTCCTTGAAGAGCTCACCAAGCGAGAGCCACCTTTTAAATGCATTCCGATCATCACCCGATCTAGCTGGGCCTTCTTCTGACACTTTTATCGGCTCTGCGGACACGAAGTCATCCACTCATGTGGCGTTGACGCCCACATCATCGCATAAAACCGAACAACACAAAAGTCGTCGACATAAGTCAGCCTCAGCCGGTAATAAACGTATTCCGCGGGCCAAACAGGGGTAAGCTATTAAGATTTTTTAAAACTCTTTTTGTCCGCTGATTCCTATACGATGAACTCTGAGCAGTGGGCGTCGATGATGTTAGCTCCATTTGGAACTAACGAGCTGGCAAACAATTAAAACGAACGGATATGCTAACACGGCGATGGAGGACCCCGAAAGCGAAACTCCCATATCGAGGAAGAGATTGGATATTTCTTTTTTACTTTGTATTGAAGACAAAAAAAAGTGGGAGGGGGCAGAGGGAGGTAGCGTGGGCCGTAATTTATTTGTCGTAAAAGGATTGGGAGTTTCTTTAAGTTGAGACTTTGGAAGATTTGGGCCGATTTGTACGGTTATAGATTAAAACTGATCTGCCCGGCAAAGAAACGCTTGTGCCCAAAGGGTCCCGGAGCCGCTTCAAAGCAAGCAATCTCATTTACATAAGTCGATCATAAGCAGAAGTAATGATGCAGTCGGGGAGTGTGTGCATAACCTTTCTAATGAAAGGAGCACCTTATCTTGTTACTAAATTATTGCGAGTAGGCTGTGTAAAAAAGCTGGTCCAAATGCAAGCTTCTTTTGAGCTTCAAGTATTGGCACTGCTTTTTTTCCTGTTCCCTGGATAAAGTGGGGATTTTGAGTGTTTTTTTTAGCATTCCCGTAGCTGGACTTGGGTTGCGAAAACCAAAATAACCCCGTGTTATGACTTTGCGTCTGCCATCACGTAGCATGTGACTTTTTACACTGTCTCTCTATATCCTACCCATGTGAGTCAATAGTTCCCCCCTTTTTTATTTTATTTTTGAACTAGGAGATCCCAGAAGCACAGGAGAACGTGCAAAATGACATGCAAGACTTGAACTAAATTAAGTCCTGTACGCGTACAGGGTTTTTCTAGTTTGCTGGTTTGCTAGGAAACGGGGTAGCAATTAGGACAAGGACGAACGGAGGGTTTCCCTCGTTCAGAAGCCAAAAAAGCGACTGATGAGAAGGGAGACACAAAAATTCCGAGTACAAAAAAAGTGTGTTGAAACTGAGGCAGCAAACACGTTATCTTACGCTAGCCCAAACTATGCCGTTTGGGGCACTTTTGAGTGCCCGCCAGTCTAATACCAAGCCTAGAAGCAACATACAAAAATTGAAAGAAAAGAAAAAAAAAATCTCTGGAACGCAACAGCAAACATGATTTTCTCTGTTCCTGGCAGCTTGCCCCTTTCTTTCTAGGGATATATGCGAAATGCAAGTGAACACGGTGTTAACTTTCATCTTCCACCATACACCCAAAGCGCTCAATGTAAAAGAGGGATCATGTATATGTAAGCCAGAGGAAAAAGGACGGAAACGAAAGCGAAGGGCGGTTGGCACTGATTGCCTGCCAGAGTAAGGAATTTTTGCGTGAGCTCATCCATATCCAATTGGTTCTATAATGTGGCTTGCCTCTCGGCAGCAGCATCCAGCCTTTACACCTCTTTTTGATTCCTGAAACCCCACATGTAGGGCTTGCGGGGTTGTTTTCTTGCCTTTTTTCACACCTTCAATAAATGTATTGCTCCTGAATCGTAAAGAAACACGCCGCACACGTTTTACATAGACGTGATTTATACCGTGGAGCTATTTGAGAATTTTCCCGGGCGTTTTGTTCTCCTTGTCTTGGGCAATAAACTTTGGGCAAAAGGAAATGCTTCCCCCGAACAAGAGATCATAAGTATTGTCATAAAGATAGACAGGATATGTGACTCCTCCACAAAGACTTGATAGGCTTATTCGGCTGTCAAAAAGGATAAATGACTGCCCTTAGAAGACTCCAAACGTCAGTCCCTTATAGTTCGGATTTATTGTTAAGTTCGCTCTGCTGGTCAATTCGAATGAACCATTACGTTTTATACACAAGAGATCAATAGGGATCTGATCTGTTGCCAGCAGCAAACTTCCCATTTCTCTGAAACTAATTTCAACCCCTCTTCAGTGAATACAAAAATTTAAGTTAGAACAAAAAAGAGTTAAAACTACACATTTCGTATAATAACACAGCAATATCCTTGTGAAAACAGTCAGAGTCTGTTTTAAAGCACGCCTGTAAAATAACAAGAAGCAACGTAGCACTTTCGGTTGTAATAGCTTTTGAAGAAAGCTTGCCCCTTTAATAAACCTCTTGGAACGGCTGTTTAGAGGCTAGGGGATTGATTTCCACCTTTTCATTGCGAATTTATCCAGTTAATCATGGTTGTTGAGTGCGCTTCGGATATTTTTGATAAGCACTAAGTCTCAGCTTCAGCCATCAGTCTGGGCAATCCCAGGTGCAACTTTTCATTCCTATCATACAAGGAGGGCAGCATAAAAAAGCCTAGCGTATATAGAGTGGAGCTAGAAAGCAAAACAAGTAAGGCATAATCGAGAGAAAAAGAAAAGAAAAAGGCGCTGAGCTTGGGAAGGTCAGAGCAGACTGAGCGCAGTTTTTATTACAAGTTGCCCTCCTCTAATTAAAGAGGTTGACCAACTTAATTGCTGAACGTCATGCATGAAATAGCCAGGCGCCTGGCGATCTACTACAATTGGCGTCTACCCCCAAGTTTGAATTATGCGATAGCGATTACCCAACTATCCGTTAGCGTAACTCATTTCTCATAGCGTTAGCGAGAAAATTCCTCCCTAGCTCTGGGCTTTATGACAACGGGTTTCGCATAAACGCAATCTAGCTGTGCATATCTAATTGAGGATAACCCAGATCAGATCAAGCGCACCGCTAGCCTTTTTGGCTTTGACCGGAGGTCTACAACCTGCCCGACGTTTCTATGTACATTGTCATAAACTGTGTTGTCATGTTTCCATGAATTATGCCCGCCGGTGTTTTTTATTTTATTTATATGCATATATTCAGTTGATTTCCCTTTTTCGCTTTTGTGTGTGCCATCTATGACTGATCCATGCGTAGCGTGTAAATATCTTTCGTTTATTTGTCTTTCTTTCCCAGGCGGCATGTGTGCACCCATGAAGAACGCGTCACCAAACCCGTACGGGTCGTGGAATCTTATTGCAAGCCGGCCTACAAATCCTTCAGTCAACGTTGCGCAAACGGTACCACATGTACTGCGTTTAGGTACCAACAATGAATGTCCAAAATATAAAAAGATAAACAAATACAAACAATGAAAATACCTCCGTTGCGAGTTCGACTGTAGATTCAACTCAATCCGTTTCTCTTGATAGGGTACAGTATGATACGATTTATCGGACTGTCATCAAATACCAGACCTCCACCGAGAAACGACAGTCCTGTTGTCCGGGTTGGACTACGTCTGCGAAACACGCACATGGCTGTTTACAACGTGAGTTTAGGTCATAAATTAAGGCAACAAAGGCTAGACAACTAATCGCTTTTGGATTTCGATATAGCGCTCTGTGCTCTGGGTTGCAAACACGGTGGCACCTGTATCAAGCCGGACTTATGTCAATGTCCATTAGGCTATACTGGACCGACGTGCGAAACAGGTGTGAAAATATGTTTCTGTTTTTTGGGGAGGCTGCCATTAAGACTGGGGCCAACTTAAAGGGAAATAAGCGGGGCTATCTAAAATGTTTGTTTTATAGATGTTGATGAGTGTGCCGGGGATCATAAGTGCCAACAGGTGTGCGTAAACACCTTCGGCAGCTATACATGCAATTGCCATGACGGGTTTGAGCTGCAGAAGGATGGCAGGACATGCAAATGTATGGATCACTTTATTACCCCTTCCAGTCTCCTGGTCATTCGTTTACGTTTTGTACTTTTTTTCTGTGCTTTTTTTTATCGTTTATTAGTCCGGATAGAATCTGTGCCCGAGTTGATGGCAATGTTGCAGAAGCTAGAGAAGTTGGAAAAGGTCAAGTATAATATTTATAGACTTATTTTTAGCTGCAGAAACAAAAACTGTTTTGACTAAAACAAAGGACTTCATGTAGAATCAGCAAGAAGCTCTAGCAATAGCGCCTTCCCTTCCTTCTGTGTCATCATCACAAGCGCCTCCTGTAGTCGAGTTTGACTCGACGTTGATCGAAAGCAAGCTAAATCGGTTAGAGGCGCAGTTAAACGAGCTTTCGGATAGGATGGATAAGCTGGTTCGTACTTTATTCCTCTCTTTTTGTAGTTTGAATTTGGACTAGAACCAAATGCTAATACGAGCCTTTGCTTCCAGGAATTGGAGAAAGCGAATGTTGCAAATTTGAACAGAGATGATAATCCCCTTTCCCTTACTTCACTAAGTGACCAGATTGGTATTTTGGAAGAAAAACTGGGCGAATGTAAGTACTTGGAGCGAGGAAAGCTTTCGAACCCAAATGCCAGAAAGTCTAATTTTTTTTTAGGTACATGCACCCCAGCCAAGAAGTGATCCGAGTAGGATTTTTTCGTGAGTGAAATAAGCTATCTCTGTTGTACATGCTAGCTCAATTTCTTGCCAAGAGCGTGGCAAAACTCTTTTGCAGTTTATTTTGGGATTGTTTGTTTGATTGTTGTGCAAGATTATGTCTTGGATGTTGTGTTGAGCGCTTGGTGGAATACTCGTTGTACAGCTGCTGCTAATTGGAATTGTGACAACTTTTAAAGTACGTCACTGAAATGTGAAACACATGGGCGATTTTTTCCTGTTTATTACAAATTGGAATCTAGTATAACAACCGAATTTCAAGAACGGTAAAAAAATAGAGAAGAATTCTCTCGTGGAAAAATCACACGATTTAAGCAGGAAATTCGATGTCGAAATCAACCACAATGCCCCAATGATCTGAGGGAAAACTTTGAGTGCCAGCAATCTTTTGAAGCCCGGTGAGACCAAAATGTCGTGGTATTAGACAACGAGGATGTGCGTGACGAACGTAGAGACGATCAAAGCGACAGCGAGGCTTGAAACGACCTGGCAGCTCCTTATTAGTATTGCGAGTCATGTCCCAGGTATACTGGCACTCTTTGCGTTGGCCACATATCACCCAAAGGTCATCAACTCCGGGAGGTATGCCGCCGATCTGGTCCAGCTGTTTCATATGAAAAGCGTTTTCAATGTCATTACCCAAACCGAACAGAGCTGAGAGTATACCTCTTTGTCCCGAAGATTCAAGTCGCCTCCAAATATGGCTGACTCGCGTTCTTCAACTTGACAGAGCTTCTGGAAGCAGAGCCTCAACTGATTCACACGTTCAGCAGCAAATTCCGCGGTACTTTCAAGATGAGTGTTGAATAACGTGAAATGAACGTTGGCGATTCGAGCCTGTTCTTATCAAATTTGTCATCATTCTAATCAGTGGAGCGTGTGACCTCATAAAATTACCTTGACTACTAAAAGGTTTCTTCCCATTCTAGTCCCAGGATAATCAAAAATCTTAGGACTGTCTTTGTCAACGTGATACGTCGTGAAAATGCTGAGGAATGTGGCACAAAAGTAGTCCTGCCCTTCGTTTTGTGAACTAAACGGCTGATACGTTGGCAAGTTGGTTTCAAGGTAGGAATAAGTATCCGGGATAAGTTCTTGGAAAAAGATTACGTCTGGTCGTTCCCTTTTCGGTTAAAACAAATATATATACACCCTCATGTTTTAAAAATATAGGGGGATAAAACTTACAATTCAACCATCTTGATAACGGCCTTGGTGCGCTTCTTCAAATTATGCTCATCCAAGCCATCAAGGTTCCATGTCATGATCTTCAGGTGACTGGGTGGAACAGTGGTTAACTCACCGGGGAAAAAGTTCTGGTTTTCCAAATTTACTTTTTGATTAACCCTGGATTGATTTGTGTTTGAAATTCTTGCTGGTGGTTCTTGCTGTAATTCTTCCGGTGAAGAAGACCCTGCTCTAGCCCCATTCTCATCGACGGCGCGAAAGTAATCACTGACTGAATTCTGTGAAAACCCCTTTGGCTTTAATAACGATACTCAATAATTAATACAGTAATAAATATTACAAGTCCTATTTATTTATTATCAAGAAGAGGTTGTAAAAAAACATTATACTTCAAGGTTCCAATGGCGATCTTGAAGATAAAATTGTGCGAGAGCTTCGTTTGTGTTTGTAATACTGGCAAATTCTTTCACAAGCTTCTCGCACTCCTCTTTTGCTGGAATTTCCAAGTCTTGGACGTGGTCAGACATCTCCAACGAATTACTGGACCTTTTCTTCACAATAAGCTGTTGTCACAGCTATTAAGGCGCACATGCAGTTTGTTATTCTTATTGTACTTTTGGAATGTGATCACGTGATCATGCAGGGTCTGACTATCGATTATTTAGCTTTCGAACGTGCCACGTTCGTTGAAAATCCTGGCTTGTCCAAACTCATAGTTGCCTGCTTAATTATAAGAATTTTTAAATCTTCCACATGGATATATTTTTTTCCAAATTCAGCTCTTTATCAACATTTTCGTTTCACAACCTTTCACCTCGAGAATGTATTAAATCGATCTACGGTTGAATCCCCGCGCAATGTCAATGCTAGTCTCTGGTGTGCCAGGGTCACCTTGTACTTGAGTTGGGGGTGACTGTGGAAGTGGTTCGTTCTATCTAATTTATTTAGGTGAGTTTAAAGTTGGAAACCACTTCTGCTTATTTCTGGTTCAGATTTTCTGGTACACAACTGTCCCTTGATCCACCCGTTTCTGTCCCAGCTTTCGTACAAACAAGGCTTAGAGGTGTTGCAAAACCCGGCTTTTTTCCTGTGCAGATAACTTTTGCTCTACTTTGTGCTTTGTGCGATTTTTCGGGAAACTTTGATTGTCAAACGGTTTTCGCTTTCTAAGTTTAACTTACGTGCCGGGAATCACGCAGGGTTATACCGGACGTAGTAGACCCCTTTCCCTTCTCATCGCGCTTTCATTGTGTTAAATCATTAAATTGTCAAGGACGTTATAAGCTTGCATTAGATGCTGCAATTCTGTCTGCTCTCGTTTAGTACCGTCCTGTCTGTAGCTAACTTGGTACTCACCTAGCAAGTTTTCCTTTATCTGACACTTCTTGAAGTAAAGTTGTACCATTATTTCTGTGTTTTTTTTATCTCATTTTCCTTATCAGAGTTTGACATTTGACGCAAATAATAATTATGCTTCTGGTTTCTTCACACTTAACAGATCTCAACGAGCATAACAATGACAGATACGAAGCAGGAAGATGGGCCCAGACCCCAACGTCGTTTAATTTCACGTGGGGCTCATAAAGGCAAAGGCATTGCTGTATTCACGAGTGGAGGAGATTCGCAAGGTATATACCCTATTGAATATCGTCTTAATTCTAATGTATTCTTTGTTATCATCAAGGAATGAACAGTGCTGTGAGAGCTGTAGTACGTTTTGGTATGTACTTGGGTGCCAAAGTCTACTTCATCCGAGAAGGATATCAAGGAATGGTTGATGGAGGAGCGAATATTATAGAAGCCCATTGGTCTTCCGTTTCTGGCATTATCCATAAAGTGAGCCTTTCTTGCCGAATTGTCTTAATTAGTATTTAACTTTACGACTAAACTTTTCTTCGAAGGGTGGCACTGTCATCGGTTCAGCGCGGTGCAAAGATTTCAGGGAAAGAGCGGGTCGCTTGAAAGCTGCCAAAAACTTGGTAGAACACGGTATCACCAATTTGGTAGTTATTGGTGGTGACGGTTCTTTGACGGGCGCTAACTTGTTCCGTTTGGAATGGACGAGTCTTGTGGATGAACTTTTAGCTACTGGTAAACCCAACCCTTGTTAATTATTTCTTATAAAAAAGTTCGTCATTTATTTATTTTATGTAGAATCGATTACTGCTGAACAACGGGCCAATAACGGGTATCTCAACATTGCTGGCATGGTGGGATCCATTGATAATGATTTCTGTGGCACGGACATGACGATTGGTACGGATTCTGCTTTGCATCGCATCATCGAAGCTGTTGATGCTATTGCAGCTACTGCGTACTCTCACCAGCGTACTTTTATTATGGAAGTTATGGGTCGCCACTGTGGGTAAGTGTCCTCTGCAGCCGTTTGTGTTTTCTATAAGTCCAAGTCAGTATTTTAAAGTAATAATGTAAAACAACACAAACACAACGTCAGGTATTTGGCTATTGTGGCTGCCTTGGCATCGGAGGCAGATTATGTGTTCTGTCCGGAGAACCCTCCTCCTGTTGATTGGCCAGAAAAGCTTTGTCACAAGCTAAATCAGGCAAGGGTGTTTGGTTGTAGTTAGCCGGTGTTTTTGCACTTTTGACTACCTTTGTACCTGCACCTAGAGCTAGCTTTAAAACGACCAGCCTTATATGTTGCCTATTTTTAACATTGCCATGCTTTTCTTTATGTGATGGTCCGTCCCTCCCAGGTATTTGGGTTTGGTTGCTGCCTTAGCTAGCGAAGCAGATTTTGTTTTTGTACCTGAATGGCCTCCAGAACCCGATTGGGCTGATAGGATGTGCAAAAAGTTGAAGCAGGCAAGCATGAACCCTAACCCTTTTATCAGCAGAAACTGATCTAAAGCAGATCGCCGTGAATTTTTTTAATTCGTGTATTAATTTTGTTAGCTTTTTTTCATTTGTACATACTTATTTCGCTGGCTAATTCTCGTTTCTTGTTTGATTTGACTAAATTTGTGTTTTCGTACAGGAACGTGAAGCTGGCCAACGGTTGAACATTATCATCGTATCCGAAGGCGCCATTGATCGTGAAGGCAATCCTATCACGGCAGAATTGGTCAAAGAGGTCGTCGTAACTCGCCTGAAGCAAGACACCCGAATCACTGTCTTGGGCCATGTCCAAAGAGGAGGCAGTCCCTCTGCTTTCGATCGTATTCTGGTAACACCATTTTTTTCGAAATAGTTAATGTTCTTGAAGTGTAACTAATTTGCTTTGATTTTACAGGGCTGTCGTATGGGCGCCGAAGCTGTAATGGCGTTAATGGAAGCCACAGCTGAGACTGAAGCCTGCGTTGTCTCTTTGGATGGTAATCAAGCTGTTAGGCTGCCCTTGATGGCTTGCGTGGAGAAAACCAAAGCTGTAGCCAAAGCCATGGCCGATAAAGAATGGGACTTGGCTGTAACCCTCCGAGGCAGGTCGGTTATTTCTTCGATTCGCTGGCTTTTATTTAGATTGTAAATTGGGTTCTTTCACGCAGGAGCTTTACGCGTAACTTGGAAACGTACAAAATGTTGACTCGTCTAAAGCCACCTAAGTTGTCCGAAGAAGTTGCAGCTCAAGTGGTAAGTTGTCTAATCAGAGAATAAGCCCTGAACTTGTTTCATTTTGATAAACTTTAACTGTGCTGATTGCCGTAATACCAGCCGTTTCTTTTTGGTATTCTATTAATGCTTCTATTCACACTGCGGGTCGTGTAGAAGAAGGAAAAATTACAGAAGGTAAGATCACGCTAAAACAGCACTAGTTTACGTGTACGGGAGCAAACTGCCCCCCAGTTACCGTTCATGTAGTAACGGCGTAATCGTCTCGCTAATGCACTTCACATGTTTAATTCCTCGTGTCTTTGTACCCCTTCCCTTGCTAACCTTTGCAGCAAGACACATTGTGGATGCAGGTAAAAAATAATCCAGTTTTAGGGAGAAAAACCCCCAAGTCTTGCTTTTATAATGTGCATAGTCCGTAGATCTTTGTGTTTGTTTGTAGTGTAGTCCCTTTATTAGTTGTCTTAATTGGGCTTATTAGTACTGGAGCTCTAGCAACCGTGGTTCGTCTTAGCGTATTATACTTCAATTTAGTTACAGTTGTTTTAGATTGTTCCTTGTTTATTTCCAGAGCGGCTACACTCTGGCGGTGATGCATATTGGCGCTCCCGCTTGTGGTATGAACGCAGCTGTCCGTTCCTTTGTCCGTAATTGCATTTATCGTGGAGATACGGTGTACGGCATCCATGATGGTATCGAAGGACTAATTGAAGGAAATGTTAGTATTTCTTTTTATAAATAAATATACAGATGTGTAGTTTTGGGTCGATGTAGTTCAGCAACATGGGATGGAGTGACGTCACGGGTTGGGTGGGTCAAGGCGGAGCCTTTTTGGGTATCAAGCGAACGTTGCCTGACGGGCAATTTGCGCAAATCGCTGCCCGTTTGAAGGAATACAAGATTCAAGCGCTGCTTATTGTTGGTGGCTTCGAGGTAAGTTACGGTTGCAGTAATTAAAAGCCTTTAATAGTAAACGATTTTTTAAACATTTTTTTAAGGCTTTCCAAGCGGTTTTGGCTTTCGCTGAGAACAGGGATAAATTCCCAGAATTCCGTATTCCAATGATGGTTATCCCAGCAACTATTAGTAACAATGTACCCGGAACGGATTTCTCCTTGGGTGCCGATACGGCAGTAAATGAAATTACTGAGGTATGACACCTGACTTGGCTTTTGAGAGCATTTGAATTCGAGTTTTTGTTTCTGTTCTTAGATTTGCGATCGTATCCGTCAATCGGCGCAAGGTACCAAACGCCGTGTCTTTATTGTTGAAACTATGGGTGGCTACTGCGGGTATTTAGCCACATTGGCTGGCTTAGCTGGCGGCGCAGATGCTGCCTACATTTACGAGGAGCCCTTCGGTATCCATGATTTGCAAAAGGACGTCTTTCATATGGCTTCCAAGATGAAAGAAGAAAGCGTTCAACGCGGTTTGGTTCTCAGGTAACAATACTCTACTTTGGATCCAATTACACTTCTACTATATTGATTGTATGTAGGAATGAGAAAGCAAATGAAAACTATACTACGGATTTCATCCATGCCCTGTATTCTGAAGAAGGCAAAAACGTTTTCTCGGCTAGATCCAATGTTTTAGGTAATTTTCTTGCCGGTTGAAGTTTTGAAGTTATATTAAATACTCGTTTGGTTATAGGACATATGCAGCAAGGAGGTTCTCCAAGCCCTTTTGATCGTAATATGGGCACAAAAATGGCTTCCAAAGCTGTTGAGTGGATGATTGAAAAATTGCATTCAAGCGCCAAGCTTGATGGCACAATTTCTGCAGATACGCCTGACACAGCTGTGCTGTTGGGTATTGTCGGACGGCACTACGCTTATTCACCGGTGCAACAATTGAAGTTGGAGTCGGACTTTAAGTAAATAGGGTTTGGTTTCTCCTAACGAACTCAAATGAATTCATATGTTTTGTTTTCTCAGGCATCGTTTGCCCAAGTCGCAATGGTGGCTAAAACTGCGTCCGCTCTTGCGTATTTTTGCCAAACACGATTCGGTTTACGAGGAAGAAAGCATGTTCGTGGGCCTTGAAGAAGGAAGTGAAGGCGTATCTTAAGGTGGTTTGAGTTTGACTAACTTTGAATCTAGTCCCTGAGTGTTAACACTTTGTATGGCTAGTGGCTCCTCGTAGGCAAACACTGTTTTTGCAGTGTTAAATAAGTACATTTTTTCCTACTACCCCTTTCCAGTCCAATGGCCGTTCTAAACCGGTCGCAGCTTTCTGTGTTGTTACGTTGGAAACTGAGTAACCTTGCACTCAGTTCGTATAGAATACCTATCCATCGTACGTTCGAGCCTCGACAATTTTCCGGTTGTGTTATCCTAATGGTTACTGTCCCACGTGTATAACTCGTGAAAACATCAATAAATGCGTGTGAAGAAGACCTTATATATTCCTAGTCCTTTTCGTGACATTTTGGCAAAGTTTTGCCTCAGGTGGTCTGAACAATCTCGGGTCGCTGTGCTATCCAGTCCTAAAAAGGTACCAGGAAAGTTAAGTAGCTTCTCTCTGGACTCGTCGTGTTGTTCCATCTTGCATACCCGTAGTAAGTCGCAACAATGAAAAACGAATAGTTAGTAGGTCGAACTTAGTTAAGATGATTTACCACACTTAGGCCAAGGCATTTTATTTCGCTGTGTAGGCCTACACAAATACGAAAGAACCATCGTCTAACGTTTCGCAGTTTCGCAGTTTGCGCATCGAATTTTACTCACACATTATCACTACTTAGAAGAGCCGCGTGTAATGTCTGCCGATTTGGGTTTGTTGTGGTAAGGACGTCGTCCTAAGAAACGTGAAGAATTGTCTGCGAAAGAGGTCATACTTACAGTTACACTTACACAGTTATACTTACAGGAGAATCCAAATTGCATCAAGTATAAAACTTACTCGATCCAAGTAAGGTTAAAATAAGACATTATACTTGTGTATAGTCCTTGTTTATACAACCATTACACCGGATGATCGTCACAGTGTATATTGCGAGCGCAACCTTCGTTTAATAGACTAGCCATGAGTAGCTCGGAAGTTAAAATGGATAATATAACCGAAGCATCTTTGTCTCCGCCAATCTTGGAAGCTGAAGAAGGAGCGAAAGTGGCAAAAGATCCCACAAGCCTTTCCGATCGAGTTCTTCCGAGCAGTATGGACATTAGCGTGGACCATGTCGAGGAAGTTTCCTTGGAAGACTTGACATTAGCGGATGAAATCTGCGAACCCAAAGACAAGCTCGTGGACAACGTCAACACTAGTTCTACAGGTAAGGCGCAGGTAGATCCTGTGACGGATTTGCCTGCTCCTTTGTTGCCTGCCGAAAACGAGAAGCCACCACCTAGTCCTAGCGATAAGCGTAAACGCATCCTCGATAGCATGAAATCGCAGTTTAACACGAGTTCTGAGGAAGATATTCAGGCACGAAGCGAGCCAATCAAACCTGCGCCGTCCGTGCCAGAACTCGACGTTTCGTCTCCTGAAAACACCACTTCAACCAAGCGCCTTTCTCACCGTTCAAAATCAAAGTTCAAACGCCGAAACGATAATGATTCCGCGAAGCCTGTCGAGGAGTCTGGCGACAAAGAAGTTTTGGAATACAAAACTCTACCTATGAACGAAGAAGAGCAAAAGCAGCTAGAACACAACGCTTTAGTTCCGCCCGTTAAAATCCGCATTCGGGGCAGGAGACTAGCAACTGTAGATTCGACCATTAGTCCTGTTGTCATTAAGCAGGAGCCGGTCTCTACCACGCAAGGTCCGCTTCCTTCGTCTACACACAAAAACTCCAGCGAACCTGTACCACAGATTTTGGACGCCACAGGACCTCTTCGGCGCCGTGTCCGCGCTTCGAGTAGCGATACCAGCAGCTTGGAGCTGAACAGCGAACACGGTACGCGACGCTCTTCCCGAATTAGAACAGCATCCCCTGCAGTCGCAGTTGCAACTGCAACTGCCACGGTGAACTTAGTTCCGGCAGACACGAAATTACTGCGAAATAAAAGAGGAACTTCGCTCGAAAGCGGGACGCCAGAGCCAAAACGCTTGAAAGCTGGCAGACCTAGTACTCGAGCCAAACCTGGCTTAGATTCTACCCCGCCCCCCGCGGCAGTTGTGCCGTTAGCTGTCAAACAGCAAGAAATGATAGCTCGTTTGCAATGCCAGAAACTCAACAACTCTCGACCTAAGCGTCGCGATAAAGCTCCGGTGCTGGTACCCGTTACACCCTTAGGAAAAGCCGAGCACATGGCTTCGTTAGGACTACGAAGTACTGGCGGCGGTCCGTCAACTTCCCAAGGAGTAGGTACATCGCGTCGCAATTTCAAGGCACGACGGCGGCATTTCCGGGGTATTCGCTACACCTTTGGCTCCAACAAAAAGACGAGTCGTAATTTAAAACTGAAGCTCCAGCTAGAGAAAAAATCGAATAATTTGGCACGAGAAGCGGAGAGAAACGAAGGGATGGCACCGATTCTTCATGTGGATGCGACGATCGTCAAAGTAGAGGTGGAACAGCCAACAGAAACCACCCTTGTATTCAAACCGTCGGTTCTCAAGTATCGCATGCAGAATTTAATGTCCAGTCCAATTCAACAAGGTGCCGCTCAATCCGCAGTCAACGCTACCGTGAAAGATACGTCCCCCTGTGCAGGACTGATTGCCTCGGATGCCAAGCTAACGAGTCGCAAGCTCCTGCAAGCTGCTAGTCGTTTGAAATCGAGGAATAAGGGCCCTTTGAATAGTATGGACGATGTAATTAGGGCGGTTAGTAACGGCAGTTTTGAACAAGGAAACGCGACCGGGGAGAGCAGTTCTGCCAGCAGCCCCAATGAAGTGGAGGACAAGGAATCGGAGAAGCTTGACGTTAAAATAGGCTCGTTATTCCAATCAAGTAAGGCTTATTTATAACCCACTAATTTGCTGGAGATCATTATTGTTTGCGTGTACAGCCCAAGTAGCGACACCTGGAAGAAGTAACGGCAGGAGACGTAGAGGAACTGGGCCTGCATTGAAAACTTCCTCCAAAAGTACTTCTCCCAGGTCAAATGAAAATGACATCATTACTCAAGTTAGTATTTTTCTTTCATTTTTTACCGTAGCCGCGTTCGTTTGGTACGTTCGATTTAAATGTGAACTAGCCAAACTTCCTTGACTTAGCGTTCGTCCTAGTCTAAACTTTGAAAGTTTACGGAAGTCGACTTGGAAAGTCTTGAATCCAAAGCGAACGGTTGTAAGCATAAGTTTACAATTCCTCCACCTGCTTGTCGAAAATGAGCAATCTACGAATGGTTCGTTTTTGAGTTTGGATTTCAATCGCAAATTATTGTTTTGTTCTGTGGGGTTGTCAGTTTCTTCCATTCTTGAATCAGCTTTTACTATTATCCGGAGCGACAATTAAAGATGTGGCTGAGGAAAATGTTGACGAGATAATTGTCCCCCATTAGTTGTTTGCAACTTACGCTCGTGCATCTTGTCCCAAAATTCCATACTTCGGTGAAAAATCATTTAAAATATATTAAAAGTAGCGCATCCTTGAAAAGCACGCAATCTCTCGACATGCGCGTATTAAACAAAGGAAATACATAAACAAGGAAGCGGGGTTAAGTTTAAGTCTGGCACATGAGTACTCGTTATAACTTACCAAACTTGAGACCAAAACTAAAAGTCGACTTTCAAAGTCTAAGTCGAAACGCTTATAAGCCCGAAGTTTACCCATCTCGAACACTTATAAGCGCAAGTCTTGGGTTGACGTTCAAGTCGACTTAAACTTTCGTCAAAACGAACGCGGCTCATCATTTAAAAAAAATATATGATTTATTATGTTTTATACAGAGCTTAATGATCATTATCGTTTCTTAGGCTAACCCTGCCTTGGGGCGAATTTTATGTTTTTGTCGCGAGGGTCGCACTCCCGTAGCGCTTGGATCAGGCTTGGATGGATCGATCTCGCTGTTACAGGAAGGCGCTCAAAATACTCAACTTTGCGTCCCTGCTCCGTTAACACTTTGCCAGGCTGTGGATAGTGTGGGAAGTCGCCTTTTAGGCTGCAGTCAAAAAATTAATAGCAACAAGCTACGGAGACCTTCGGCGCGCATCCCTTTTATGCTTCTCTGTGGCCTACACAAGACAAGGCTCGTTAGCCACCATTGCTGCCCTGGCTGTGGCTTGTTTTGTACTCAAGTAAACGCTAATCGTGCTGTTTCGTTAATGAGAAAAGCGCTGGTGTTAACAAAAACGTACTTGGTTGCAGGGGAGTTTCCTGGTTTGTAAATGGGAGAGCGGCAACCCACACTATTACCATGCTGCTTGTCAACTCAGAGTGGATGGGCAAGGACTCTGTCCTCATTGCGGAAGCACCAATTCTAGTTACGAAGTTGTTCTGGATATTAAAGCCAAAGATTTAACATGTACTCAGCAGCAGCAGCCCTTACACTTAGTGTAAGTAATTTACTTAACTGTCGATCATTTAAATTTTTTTGTAAAATGGGTGTCTGTTTGGAAAAAGCAGGCCCAATGCCAAGATTAGCTTTACCTCACAAGATAGCAACAAGCTGGGCAAAAGCTTCGAAGAAGACTTACCCGTGTTCGTACCCCTTAAACTCACTTTACCGTCCAATAAGGAGATCACTGTGGAAGGTTTACCTGATGGGTTTGATAAAGAGATGTTGGAAGGTATTCTCAAGCTAGCGAACGGAAAACTCTCGCCAAAGTATGTTTTCTGCTTTCGCGTTGTATTCTCAGATTCTTTTTTCATATTTTTACAAGTACATTTTTGTCAGAACTGGACCCAAGAATCTTTACACTGCTGCTAAGAATGGAGATCTTGAAAAGATCCTACACTGCCTAGGTAAGATTGCGTATGCTTTTTTTAGTTTATGCCTGCTTGAAAAGGAAAAGACGGCCGTTTTTGTCTGTCTGCAAAGTAGAATTATGCCACATCATTTTTGGATGCGACTGTGATTTATATGTTTGTTTTCAGCTAACGACGCCGTTCGTTCCGGCGTTTGCTCCGCTTAATCTTTCTTTCTGGGGCTGGGTTCTTTTAGCCGGAACAGGCATTTGCTGGGGTTTTAGGGGAGTGCAGATGGGTTCCAAGTAGTACTTGCTAAAACCGAGTAATTTGCTAACGCTGAAGATCCCATTCCTCGAAAAGGTTTGATTCCCCACCAAAGAGGGGAGTAAATAGTCCCTTAAAAACGCTTTCCTGGGCTCTTGAATAGCACCTTTGAGACACTCAATAAGAGAAAAAGAAGAAAGTGGGGGTTTGGTTGGTTTGATGTTCTTGGATACTTGCCCCGAAATCTGAGAACTTAGCCCCATTCAATTAACTATGAATGGCGTAGTGTTGCGTTTCTAATTATGAGACTTAATTACTGACACTTTTGTTTCTTTGTAAACAGCTGCAGGCCAAATTGTCAACCAACGCGTGAAAGAGCATTCATCGCAAACACCTTTACATGCTGCTGCCTCCACTGGTCATTTAGCTGCAGCGCACATCCTGGTGCAAGCTGGTGCAGAATTGGATATAATGGATCGCGATTTGTGCACACCTCTCATGCTGGCTATCATCCAAGGTCATGCTGCCTTGGTCAAGTATCTCATTAAAGCTAATGCCTCCGTCACGCTCAAGGTAATATATACCTCTCAGGTCCATGTGCTCGTGTCTATTTTCCATTCGTTATATTCCTATTAAGATATTCTCTAGAACTCCCACTAAAATCAGCTAAGAGCATTGTTCACGCTGAAACGGTTGTAATATAAAAAAAAAAGATATTCTCTGAATCCACAACAAAAATCACATTTGGGTGTAACAAAGTTCTTGCCAATCAACTTGTTCGTAGAGTATTGGCAAGATGCATAATTAAATCCTAGATTAATTCTATAAATTATGTATTTTTTTACGATAGGGAAGGGACGGGATGACCAGTCTGCATATTTCTGCGAAATACGGTAGTCTAGAATCCTGTCATTACATTGTGTCACTGGGAAGCTCGAATCCCAATCTCGTCAATATGCAAGATGACGGGGGCTGGACGGCATTAGTGTGGGGCTGTGAACACAAAAGAATCGATATCGTGCGGTAACGAAAAGTTTGAAATCTGAGGCGAAATACGTCGCGATTTTACCCCAAAGAATCATAACATGGTATTGATTTTCTTTCTTTTTGTTTTGCCATAATTTGCCAGGTATTTACTACAATGGAAAGCCGATCCTTTACTTCGTGATACGGAACAAAATATATGTCTACACTGGTCGGCCTTCTCGGGCTCCATGGAAATATCCGAGTTGCTCTTAAATAAGGGCTGTGATGTCAATAGTCGCAATTCGAATGGCGAGACGCCTTTGTAAGTTGGTTTCCTTTCCTTTCTACTGGCTGTTGAAGAACCTCGAGTATACGAGTGCAACGTTTCATAGGCACATAGCGGCCAGGAAGGATAACTTTGAATGCGTACTCTTATTTTTATCCCGCGGAGCGGATGTCACGTTGCCGAATAATGAAGGAGATACAGCTCTCGCCGTGTGTCCCACCACTCATTGCCAGTCATGGACGCTCATTAATATCAATAGTCGCCTAAAAGATCTCGTTACTCAAAGCTTAGACAACTCGGAAAAACTACTGTGCAAGTAAGTCTTTATCAGTACTTGCCCTGGGGAACTGACCAAAGACGGTTCCAATGGGTTTTTTTACGCCTTTTCTAGTGATATTACAAAGGGCAAGGAGCAAAACCCCATTCAGTGTGTCAATGGGTACGACGGCGAACCGATTCCCGCAGATTATGTCTACGTTACCGAGAATTGCTTCACCAGTCATATCCAGGTCGACCGAACCATTACTTCCTTGCAAGTATGTCCCCACTGCTCGCCCTTTTTAAAAAAAATTTAGTCAATCCTGGCTTAAAACTTGCCGATCTGCTGGATTTTCTCGTTCACTCAGCCTTTGTTCTTCCAAGTCTGATTTTTTGTTGTCGCTTAGCATTGCCGCTGCTCCGATAATTGCTCTGCATCCAAGTGTTTCTGCTCCAGTCTAAGTTTTCGTTGTTGGTACGACGAAGAAAGTAAATTGGTTCCGGAATTCAACTTCTTAGGTACTGTAGAAATGAAAAAAAAAACTGCTAGCAAAGGTTTTCCGTTTCGAACCGACAGATCCGCCTATGTTATTTGAATGCAATCGCGCGTGTGAGTGCCATAAAATTATGTGTCATAACCGAGTAGTGCAACATGGGATCACAGTACGAACATTGCTGTTCAGGACACCCACCAAAGGCTGGGGAATTCGTACCTTGAAGCCTATTCGGAAAGGTTCCTTCGTTTGCGAGTAAGCAAGCCTAATTTCCCTTTTACACTGGCTCTTTGTCAAAGTAGTGCTTTTTGGGGTAGATGGGTGGTTTGATTCTTGTGTCAAGTACATAGGGGCATGTTTTTGGTTAGGTACATTGGGGAGATCATCTCGGACTCCGAAGCTGATTTGCGAGAAGATGATTCCTATCTCTTTGATTTGGATAACAGGGTAAATAACTATTACACTTATAAACTTTTGATATGGATTAACGACAGCCCTTGCGTTGGTTTTCTGCCCCCTTCCTTTTCACACCCTTCTTTGACTTGGTACAGGATGGAGAAACATACTGCATTGATGCCAGACGATACGGCAACATAGCGCGCTTTATCAATCACGCATGTGAGCCGAATCTCATCCCCGTCAAACTCTTCATGGACCATCAAGATTTGCGCTTCCCCAGAATAGCCTTCTTTGCTGCAAGGGACATTGAGGCTCACGAAGAACTTGGGTATCGAGCTTCATTATTTTTTTCGTTTTTATCCTGATTTGGATTACGAAGTTACGAGTTCGATGTTTAAGTAGTTTCCCGTTACTTAATTATGGTTTTTTGTTCCGAAAAGTAGATTCGATTACTTAATTATGGTATTTTGTTTCGAAACATAGATTCGATTATGGAGACAAGTTCTGGATTATCAAGTACAAGACATTCACCTGTACCTGCGGCTCACCCAAGTGCAAGTACTCGGAAACGTCGATTCATCAAACGCTCGAGAATTACCAACGCCGGTTGCAGCTAGAAGAAGCTGCGCATTCTGCCGCCCCTACATTCATTGACTCCCGTTGATCCTACATTTGAATTTGTATTTTTTATTGTTTTTATAATTGATTTTTGTGTGACAAACACTGGACTTTATTTTGTAGTCAACCATATTCTCGTTCTAGAAATGAGGTATATACCGTCTTATTTTTTCCTGTTTAAAAAGAAAATCTTTGAAAAGAAAATTGAATGCCCGTACATCACTATGAAGCGTTTGGCATAATAGCATCATGTACCTGCATTTAGGTCTCGTGTACTTATTTAATCATCCCCCTTTCCACGTGCAAGCAAACTTGTTGCAGAAGATCATTGGGATTGGACCAGCTAGTTGTAACATCACGTGGCTTTTTATGTGTGCTCTCTTCCTCTCCCCATCTTCATCTCTTCTTTCTTCCCATATACCCCCCCCCCCCACGATACATTTACGCGTCCCTGTATGGTCCAAGTTCCCTTCATTAAGTTGCCTCGTGAGACAAATTTGCGCAACGTCAACTGCCGAGTTCCGTGACTTGCCGGCAGCTTGGCTAATCTTGCGCATAAGATTGCTGCCGTTATTTAAATCTTTTGTGTGATCCTTGTCGTTTAAAAGGGCTTTTTTCTCTCCCTCTCTCACTCCCGAAACAATAAAAATTTTGACATTTCTGCTCCCCAGTAAAATCTGGCGTACGTTGTACCCAGTGGGTAGCTAATACTTTCACCGTATTGTCTAACATTTAACGTTCTTATTGACCGAAGTCCAACTTGAGGGAAGACGCAGTTCCTACCATGGAAACCGTGGGAGACTCAAGATTATCTAAGGTTGTGAACAGAAAACAGGGCGATTAGGTTGGAAGGAGAATGGGGAAGTTTTTTGTGCCCAAAGCTAAACGCAGTTCGCGAAGATGGGGCGAGTTGATGTTACCTTGACAACTTGGTCGTACGGAAGATGGTGACGCGCAAAAGAGGAACTTGTAGGTCGCCCCGTCACCATGGAGTAACGCAGGGCAACGAACGACCTGTGTGCGGGGAACACAAGTGGGTTTAGCGTCTATATTGCATGCAACTGGTATATAAAGAGGGGACTAGCTGTGTGCTATATAGCGTTCCCTTCTACTTTTCGATTTCGCTTCCCACGGAGGGTCTAGGTCGACACCTCACTGAGCAGCAAGCCCTCATAATAGAATGCAGCTGATGCCTCGGAAAGACGTCCTGCAGGAAGGCCAAACCTCATTTTGGACTCGGCGCATAATGCGGGACCCTGCATTTGATTTCCCTTGATTTAAGGGACAGATTAAAACACAGGCTTAGAAAAGACGTGCAGGGAAGCGAACTAGGCAGAAATAATCCAATACTAATCACATTTACACGTACTGGCTCTTGAGTATCCTGTGGAGATCCTCGGAGTATTTGTTAGGAAGGTAGGCTTAGATAATGATATACAATCACGACAGATAGCTATTAGAAAAAAATGGAGGAATTAAGGATAGGACAGAAATTCAGTACTAAAGCAGAGAAACTATGTACCCCAGTCTGTCGGCTGTTTCTTGCTCGCCCACTGGTTAATGTATAGCACTTGAAGGTTGGCAGAAATGTGGGTTAAATTTTGCGTTACAAGTCATATTTTTTATATGTTTTCCCATCCAAGATTTCATCGAACAAGTCCTAAGCCTTTTAACCATGCTATAGACAAGTGCTGGTTCCGACAGTGATGGCTTGGCAAATACCTTGGAGTCTGGACGAGTGCCAGCAATCCATTGTATTGGTCGTGGTCTTGTGTGTTATACAAACGTGAGGGGGAGATATAGAAGACGTCCTAATACTTTAAAGTCTGTTCTATTCATTCGTGTTTGAAAGTTGCGCAGAGCGAGATACTCTTACGACGGCCGGCAAATTATTTCTTTACAAAGTATCCACCTTTTGTGGGTTATCTCTTTAACTTTTCAAGTACGTTGTCTCATATTTTTACCGTAAAGAAAAGAATCTCGGTGAGCTGATAAGTTTTGCTTTTTTAGTAAGTGCACATTTTTTAACACGCTTAACCCGAACGGATGACCGTTGGCAGGCGCTTCTTGCAAGCCAGCTGAGAATAACTGGGATTCCATCGACGTAATCGCCTGGCCACTACCCAAACAGACAATCGAATTGACCAGCCTTACAGACGACCTGAATAGCCATTAGTTTGTAACTTGTTTGCTTGCCAAGTCAAAACAACTATTTCACCTCTGGTCGTCTTTTTCACTCTTTTTTGATCGAGTAAAGCCTGGTGCACACTGGAGTGTCGTTTATGTCAACATACACAACATACGACTAGTAAAATCACGTTATCTGTGATGTGTCCAGGGATTTCTAGACTGTTTAGATTTCTAGATTGTGGGCCAAAAGTTGAGCAGTGCTCAACTCGTATGTCAAAGTGCTTATGTCGGCTTTGTGCCGACATTTTCTGGTTTGTTTACTAGTCGTATGTCGTATGTTGTGTATGTTGACATAAACGACACTCCAGTGTGCACCAGGCTTAAGAGTACAGTACGACGTGCTTATGTACCTTGCCAAACTAGAATAGGATGACCCTTCTAGGACAGGACATTTCACGCCTCAAGATCCTTAACCCGATTCCGGCTGAAAGGTTTCCTCGTATTTGGGAACGGAAGTAGTTTCGCACGATCTGCGCAAGAGTACTGCCGAGTTCTCCGGTGCTTCGGCCCCAAGTGTCAACTCCTGGAGCCTCGCAACCCTTCATGCTGCGTATCACCCGCCGCTCCACAGTCCGATTTGGACGCTTGCGAGAGTAGTGTGTATTCTGTATTGCGTTTTTGTCAGTTTTGGTGTGAGATTATGGGTTAAGTAATTTGTGCAAATTAGTCTATTAGCCGTTGCATAATCAGTAACTTTAAATTGGTGAAATTGTGCGAACAGTTTTGGGATTACCCAAGTTTGGAGTGCGTGTGAATGGGGTTTGTTAGCTAGACCTCTTTTGCACTTAACCTGGAAATTAACGACGCCATATTTAGTATATTTTTTTTCGGAGTGAAGCGACCGTTCATTTAACAGGTGATGGGATGCAGTCGAGTTTTCTGGTCGTGGAAAAAGAAACAACCTGTTGCTGTGTGCTAACCTCTGCTCTGCACTACGAAACGGAGACTCCAACTGCACGAAAATTGGATTACCATTTACCCTGTAACTTTGATGACCAGCGACGATAAAAGTAAGAGGCACAACTCCTACCTGAGACGCAGACGGCTGAGATGATATACTCAAGAGCCCGAATTTGATTTTAAAATAGTTTTAGGCCTTAAATAGATCACAAGGAAACGCTTTTCCGATCTTTTTGTCTTGAACCAATTCGAAATCCCCCGTCTTTAAGGCCTACATCCGTTCGGTTCCTTTACTTTTGCTTGGCTCGTCTCCTAGCAAAGTCAAATGCATGTGTCAAATGCGTTACTCAAGTGTTCTCAGCAAATAAAGGGTACGTTTTAAATCTACAAAAGAAAGTTTTAGTGAAAAGGTCCGTCCTCTATTTCAGTTTCGGCTCTTGTGAAAGAAAACGATCGAGCTGAACGAGCGAACCCAACACCGCAGTGTAACTCACCATTTATTTTTTCTTTATTTGTATTCTTATTTTTATTCATATAGGGAAGCTAAAGATGGAGAATGTTCAAAAATGGACAGTGCAGAATGGGTTTATCAAATATTGAAACTCTTAGACTAGGTCTTCCTCAACTTTTAAGAGAGCTGCAAAGACTTCTTCCAATATCTGCTGGGATAAAAGTTTTTAAAAAGAAAAGAAAAAGGGATTTCATTATAAATGGATTTTCTGTGATTCATGATGCACGTAGGAAGTATTAAGGAGAGTGTACTTTTTCCCCTATAGAACACTATTCTTGTTTCGTATCTTGTTCGAAGTCCTCTTATGATACTATTCGGTCTAAAAATCCCATTTCATTTTATATCGATGATTTACAACCAAAAGTTGAGGGTCGCAAATACCACAGGCTTATCTTTGTCACCAACCCCCGCCCCTGGTCGAAGGTGCAAGATTTTTCTTCCTTTCTTAATATTTCTGCCCTATTAATTTATCTGCTTTTTTTTCTCCATGAAGATGCGGAGGAACCAGCTTTTCCGAATTATCGGGAAGTAAACTGCCTGGTTTCCTGTTTCAAGGCCATCTGAACCAATTAGGGCTCTCCTAAATGGCAATTATAATTTCAATTTAGGAGAGCCCTAATTGGTTCAGATGGACTAGAAGAATAGCCAGCGCGAACAAAACCTTTCTAGTTCTTCTCTTTTTACTGTTTATGATACCAACTTACTTGTCAAGCTCTACCGTCTAGGAATTAGCGTATCCATAGCAATACCAGCTCTTTTCACTTAATGGTTCTGCTTTACCACTTTCCGAGAGTTGGCTCCCCCCAAAAGACAGAAAAAGGAAAAAAGGGCAGTAATGTCATTCAGCTTTTAAAAGCTACAATTTCTTCAAACTTGATGGAGCTGTTTTTGATAATCCGTTTCCAAAGGTTTCGAGTATGGTCTGTAATTTGCTTCCTCGTGCGTGCGTTTGAAGGAAACAACACTTTGCTATCCTCCTAGTGGCATAATGGCACAACTGCGCTAACAAAGCATTATAGTCACGCAGGATCGCTTTAGGCTCAATCTAAATTAGCTTCTTGCGTGAGACAACCAACGTTAACCTGGTAATATATTTAATGACCTCCTTGTTGATATAACTATTTTTCGAGTACAAATATATCAGTAGTAAACAAGATTGATCAGAGGAATTAAAACGGGTCCATTTTCTCTAAGAACAAAAGGCCGGGTTTCAACTTGGGCAATCTTATCGCAATCCCTTGTGCTCCCCAGGGAAGATGCTTGGTGGCCCTACTTGCACGTGTATAGTACGGGAAACTGAAATCCCTGGACACACCAAGAGAAACTGGGAGTACGAGCCTGTCAAAAAATTGTATAGGTCCGTTGAGCGAACGGAAGAGCCGCGACGAGTAGCGTACATATTGGGGTGAAGGGAGAGGGACAAAATTGCAAGCAATTGTGTGGTCTTTTCGCTCCAGTG
The DNA here is from genome assembly GCA_003724045.1 of Lepidurus arcticus. NCBI lineage: Eukaryota > Metazoa > Arthropoda > Branchiopoda > Notostraca > Triopsidae > Lepidurus > Lepidurus arcticus. The sequence continues at coordinate 46,747 of RJJA01000228.1, read as the reverse complement.
GTTCGTATGCAGTTATGTTGACAGTAATCATTGTTATGGCCTCATGATTTCCTCACCTCGTAAATCCCGCCTCCAAGCAAAGGCGGAAAAGTACTCCACTGTCTTATGACTTTCAGGAAATTAAAATCTTCTCCAAATTAAAAAATACCATTACTGTTTATAATCATTGTCGACAATATAAGTTCTCTTGATGTTATTTTCTGATTAGGATTTGTGTTGCACTGCTCAGTAATTGCGTTGGCAGAAACGGTTAGAAAACCTCCAATGCTAATGGCGTGTTGGGAGGGTTGAGAGGTGATTCTATTTTTCTAGGCTAAAAGCATAGTGAAAGCGTCGCCGGCGGATTGGCGTTCTCAAAACATCGATTCGTAATCCAAATTCAATAGCGGGATGAGCCTGACACATGTCAAATGCATCTTTGTATTCAGCTTGCGTGGTTCTTGTAACTTTCTGAGCTTGCTACTCCACCGGAGATCTCTTTCCTTCGAACTAATGTATGCACAGATGCAAAAATCGAACTGACGCCAGGTGCCAGAGCCAAGCTTTTTTTAATTTATTTTTTTATTGAAAAGAGAAGAAAGGAAAAGGAGAAAAAGTTTATATTCCGATCTCGCCAGGTAACGTAAATAGAGGCTCAACAGCTAAAGCTCAGCGACAGCCAGGGTCCTCTTTTGAATATTTGGGTTCTAGTCAAAACAAGTCGGTACTTGCCCGTATTACCCCAAGCGAGGAAGGTTCCTCTAAAGCCGGCATCGCTTCATGCATAAGCAATGATTGAATCTTTAGATCTTGTGATTCTATGCAATAAGTAAACACGAAACTGGTTAATTAGCGTCGTTTCCAAGCATTCCCGACTTGTATTGCTTCTTAAATTTTGTCATTTCATTAGAGTACTTCAGTGGATCCTGTACTCAAATCTGTTGCTCTCCTTAGAAAAATAAAGATGCCTTTTCCCGTCCTTTTTGGGTGGTTTGTTTTCTTTTGATCAGAAATTAATTAGCTTTGGTTTTGCCCCACGTGTGTGCTGACGCGAGGCAGGTATCCTGCACACAGTAATTCCGTGCGAAGTGTCGAGGATCTAGCGTGTGAGAAGCTTTCTTGACATCGCTGAATATTATTGACCAGCCACAAAGCCTGCTGCTTTAGTGCTGTAGAATTTCCTCGATCTCTGTTCAAAGAAGGGGGAAGTAAAGCTAAGATTGATAGCGGTTACAACAATTATTTTTACTTTTGGGTACGGATTCACGTGTGTATACCTGCTGCGCGGACTGCCCTGGACTGGACCGGCCAATCGACTTACCGTGGAGCCAAGATCGTATTTTCCTTAATGAAGTAATGTAGCTAGCAGGCACTTGCGGGGGTGGTACTCGAGTTGGAACTATGCTCCCCTTGTGTCCATTAAAACACAAGCCAAGAAGTCTCGTGGGTTTCCAGAAAAAAATAGGGTGCAAGATCACCGAAAAACAGGAGAAATCGCCCGCCTGCCGTTTCAGAGCTTTGGGATACTATAAAAACGTTTCCTGACAGGGATAGCGGGATAAGAAATGCAGCCCTGTCCCTCTCTTTAATCCGCTCGAGTAAATCTCCACTTCCCTCGTTATGGTTTTTATGCGTTATGGGTCATGAAACTTGGCAAGTGTTGCCTATATCTTATACGACTCTTGTTGAGGAAGTGCGGGGGAGGAAAGGGAATTGTTGCTTAGACTGGTCTTCGGACCTCATTATAGACCAAGAGTCACCAACAACACGTGTAGAGATTGTGGACGGCATTATTCCAAGGCAACATTAACTTCACTTTGCACCAAGTATTTTTTAACTGAATTAGTGAATTAGTGTGCTTTCAGAATTTTCGCTGTGACTGCACAGACGTGTCATTGCGTAGCTTACCGCGCTTATTTCTATGCTTCAAACAGTAAGGTACTACCTTTGGATAGGATAGAATACGTTTGTGACGTCAGAAAGCCACGTGGCCCTTTAGAAAAATAAGCCTTTCTGAAGTAGCTTAATTACTGCTTCGCGCATACTGGAAAGAAATGTAACAAGAAATTAATTTTTATATGCTCTGTTTTTCAAGACAAAGTTCTTTTTTTTGTAGTAACTGTTGCTTTGTAAGCCTCGATCTCAGAAGAAGCGAATTTTTAGTCATTAGCAAATATGCGAACTTTGTTCAACGCCTGCAGGGGGAGCAACGAGGCCCAAAAACTAAGATATGTTGCCATAGCATGTTACGTGGATTTCCGTTTAGCCCTCAAGTCCTAGTCGTTTTTTGCCGACTAAGTGCTTTCGCCAAAATTTTCCTGTTTTTTTATTTTATTTTTTACGATTGCTCGTCAGCTACTGGCAATGTGTATAGTGCAGCGTTCACTCTCTTCAGTTTTACTGAATGATGTCAAAGTGACTCTGGAAGAGAGGACGGAATATCGATTGTGGGCTTAAGTCGTAGAAGATCGAATGCGATAAGGTCTTCCTTCTTACTCCGTAATTGGAAGTTTTGTAGGGTAAAGTATCGAACTATCGGCTTTGTAGGTTTTTTCGTCTTCCGAGCTTCTCCCAAAAGTTAAATAGTCAAGCTTCTCTCTTTGGCATACTCTTCAACCTTCGCTAATCTGTTCCTTCAACCGTCCATTTGCAGTAGATGAAGGCTTGTATTTGCACTATGCCACCATCCTGTGTCCAAACACATGCAGGTGAACGTATTAGCAACCCTGCTTTACATGACTGAAGTCAAGTTACCTTGCTAGGGGTACTTTTATTTTGTTAAGTTTGATTAAATAGTGAATGCAAGTCCGCATTCACTATTTAATCAAACTTAACAAAATAAAAGTGCGAATAAAAAGGAAAAATATCACTTACAAACAAATGAAAAAGTAACCGAAACATTCATAAAAATTTTAAAAAAAATATTAGCGGTGGTTTGCAGTTCGGTCGTGACATGGAGAAATTCGTCTAGTGTTCTGGTAATACTTGTCATGGTACCACACGCCCTTATACTTATAGACAGCCAGGCTTTACTAGAATGGCATGTCCTCCCTTATTCTTGACACGTGCTTGAAGAAGTTCATTAGATTTGCCTTCAAAAAGTGTTCGCTTTTCAGTCATAAGTTTGGCAGGCCGTATAATATGCATACGAACGAGGGGAAAATCGGACTCATCACAGTTTTATGATATTTGAAAGCTTGTCACTAAGAGCTAGTTTTCTATGCTTAAACGTATAAAAACGATCATCGTCATCGGATGTCACTAAGGTTTTTTTCTCTAGGTATAGAAAAAACATTTTGTTTTCCGTAAATATTATTTTTACAAGTCTAAACATGCGAATTTCCGAGCATGGGCGTAAGTTTGATCGATTGCTCGTCGAACGTATTTATTGCGATATTGTATAAGCTTTTTACCGTGAATACGTAGCTTCGTACGTATACTGTACTATACGTAGTGAATACTGGGTAATTTTTTCGAGTGTTCATATTTAGAACGTAGCATTTATGGAGGTATCGACATTGAAAAGCACCTGGGTTGTACCCTGTATATCCTTGAATTTAAGGGAAAATCTTGGGAAACAACGGAAAAGAAACAGAAATGAGTTCAACGTCTGTTTTTCCCGATAACGTAAATGAAGCGAAACGGTTGTTGCAGGATTTCAGAGTCTACAATATGCAGTCCCTTAATTGTGGATTGTGAGAAAACTCCTCTCTTTTCCTCTCAACAAGGATTAAATGTGACCTAGCTGGCATGCCGTGCGTATTGTTTGTTCCTGTTCTCTCCGTTCCCTCCATTGTAACTTCTGCTTCACGTACTGTAACAAGAAAAAGGAAAAGTCGATCGTATGCGTGCCTTTGATTGTAGTGTCTTCAGCGTGAGATAAATGAGAAATGAAAAGCTAAGCGCAGGTCCAAGACTGTAGCTCAAGATATCCCAGTTTTCCGAGTTATTGGCGTTGATGGGAAAGGTAGGGCCCTTAACGAATGGTGTCATGCCATGTTCGTCATCTAGCGGACCCGAGCGTCGTCCTCCCAAAAATCAAGGCTCATTTCTGCATGAGCTGTCCAACGCTTTGTATTGACTGATGCGTTGTGATGAGTCTTGCTGGATTATGCAGTGCAGTGCGAAGTATTGCTTCTCCACCAAGCATTGATCTGGTATTAACGGTCCAGTCCTCTTAATCCATAGCAAATCCGAAGATCCATAAAGAAATGATGTTGACGTTGATCGAGCTTCCTTCTAGTTATACTTCGAGGCGTATTCCCGCCTATAGAGGTTCCGGGCTTTGTGTTGGGGGAGATGTAGAGCTTTTCTCTGTCTTACCAATCCTATTACAATAGCTTTCTTTGCTCTTCGTTGGGACTTTTTTGACCATCTTTTGTTGGGGAAGAAACGCAAAGAAGGGCCCCGGGTCCTTTTGGACTCATGTACAGTACGTGGTGTGCTCCCTTCCGGTAGTCCGAGAACGGGCATATGTCCAAGAAGGATGTCCTCAGTGGTATAGGATCTTGGCTAACTCGGGAGCGAGGGCTTGAAATGCTGACCTTTCTTCCAAAGACATACAATGCGCCTCCAGTGATCAAAGGACCTAAAGAGGATGTGATAGGAAGAAAGACAGTGCCGCTTGATTCCCCTGTGATAGTTTGATTTGCTCTTGATGGTTCGTCCGTTCGTGAAAAGCGAGTAAAATCGAGTTGACATGTTTATTTTCACCGCTGTAAATACTGCTGAAAGGCGAAACTTCCACGCTTTCATGGGTGTTTTTACCCTAATATTAATAAACTAAACTAATAAACTAACCTAACCTAACGGCTGTTGGTGCTCTAGTTTGTAAATAATTCATTGTCAAAAGCAGTGGATTTCTGTCAAAAGAAAACTGATTGTACACAGCTTCGCCCTGAGATATCCTGGAATCCATAAACCATGCCTACAGGGAATACAAATAATTTTCAGTAGCAACACAGACACATCATGAATGTCAAGCTATATGGCGTATGAGACAGCCATATCGGAAATCGGAAATGAAAATGGCTCTAACATTAGAGCAGCAAAGGTAACGTACCGAACCGGTTGTCAAGCGCATAACAAGTACTATGCTTCTCCAAGATTTGAAAGAGCCCTCAGATATTTTTTCGTTGGGAAGAATAAAAATTGCTAGCTTTTGAAAGACAAGAACGATAAGTATAGAATATCGATTAGGGGCCTTGCTGCTTTGAGGCGTTGGGGAGTATTGTTTGAAGTAGAATACTTGGCATACAGGGCTTTGTTACCACCACCACCCTTGATGTTCTATTATAACAGCCTCTCCGTTTTCAAGTTATCCTTCTCTGCACAGCTTTTTGTTGGGGGAGGGTGTTTTCCGGGTTTGGTAAAATTCCAATTTCAAAACGTTCATATAATAGTTCAGTGAATGGTAGAGGCAAAGGTGGAACGATCTGGCGTTTCTTGGCTTTCTGCTGACGCGCCGATGCTCCAAATTTCAACCTGCTTGACGAAGTACAGCTAATATATACAAGAGCGTAAGATTCCAGGATGGAAGTCAAGACCCAGGGCAGAAAAAAAGAAAACATTTCGCTCCATCGTTGCGTGCTGGGAAAAGAGCCCACGGAAGTCATCCATCTTGAGTTCCGTGAGTAAAACAGCCTCCACGGAAGGTTCTTCGTTACTCTAATTGACTTTCCCAACGTTCGCCCGTGTTTCTTTAGCGGAAAGAAAAATCAGAGTTCCAGGTTCCAAGTAGAGGGGATGAGTTTTTCAGTTGGAAGACGATTGTAATAGCATTAGTGGGCGAGAAATTGGAGTTTTAAGTTAATGTAGTGAGTCATTCTTGGCTTGGCCCGAAGTTCTGAGTAAGGGAACATAAACGCGTCAGGTTCAGAGAGTCCAGTGGTCTATTTTGCATGTCCACTCCGTGTCTAGCCCTTTCTGAACCATCCGTGTCTGAACTACAATCACGTGATATAAAAAAGGTTTTTTTTTATTTGAGCCTTCAACCTTTTCGGTGCTGTCATATCTCATCGGATGAAGACCGAAACTTGTTGCTCTGGTGGTTTTTGCCGAGAATTTAACCTAAAGCTGCCCAAAGCTAGCCTATAAGTAACTGTTGCTTGACACGAAGACGAATCGCTACCTTAAAAACGAAATCACACAGAAAGAAAAGAAGATATAAAAAACACAGTTGGAGCCATTTCTTTTATGTAGTACGATTCCCTCCATCAGAGGTGCTGATCCCCCCCCAGGCCCAAGAGGAGCCCCCCCAACCTATTCAAATGTCCCCCCCCCCAATTTTCGAGGGAGAATTCCCTTTAATCCCCCCCCCCAGAACATGGCCAAGAGGAGTTACTCCTCACGAACCCCCCCCCCCATCAGCTGTTCTACGTGACGATCCATGTTAGCAGCATCCCAGGTCCAGTTGGAGACAAAAACAAAAAATAGTGTGTACATGATCGAACTACTGCATGCTCGCCGGAAGGTAAACGCTGGATAGGCCTGATTGATTTTGTTCGCTTCGGGACATGTTAGGATTGAAATTGAAGCTAAATAAAATATGTAAGAAATGGAAGGTCCGAGCTTGGATCCCTATCGATCGGTTTTTTGAGCCTCTGCATCTATAAATTCATGATTAATGTATACGCAATATCAGCTTTCTTTTGTAGCCAAAGTCTCATTTCCCACTTGTTGCTTTAGCAAAATCGAAGAGCACCAGGTGTGTGGGTTATGCTATTGGAACACAACAATGTTGGATGGGATTCTAGGTGGAATTGTATATCTTGGATAGTATACTTTTTCTTGTTTTTTTACTACACAATATCTCTTTCCCAAGCCGAACCTGATTCATATTTATAGCAAGGGCTATGGTCGAGACCAAAACCTTACGCTTTATTGATGATCATGATAAAGTCCACGCCGTTTTTTACTGTTTCTCTCTTCTTAAGCTGGGCTCTTAACTCCGGTTCAGCTTTAAGGAAGTTACGTGCTTTCTTGTTGCGCCCTAACCACGTACCTACCCTAACCTAGGCAGATCGTAAAAAAGAAAAATAGGTCAAAGAGGGAGGGAAATTTATTTTTTGTTATAATGACAAGCTTCGTGGAAAAGACCTTATTAGATACTTTCTTCTAATGAAGAGTGCCATTTACGTGTGTGTGGCTTCTATCCGCGGCCCGGAAGGGGGAGATATTATAGAAGACATTCAGCTTTGCAAGGGCACGTGCCAATTAAGGGAGAAATAGTCACAAAGTCAGAGCGACAGAGGCTCGGAGTTCATCTCCTATATTGACTTCTCCGTGGGAAAAGGCAGAATGACTGACTGACGCTATTGAGACCGTAGAGCAATGTTAATTAGCGAAGCTATACATAACAGATGGGATTCCCTAGCAGTGCTGTGATTGCGTTATAGGGACCCGGTAATGGAATGTATGGTATACATGGACTTCATGCGTGGCATCTCTTTGAACGAGCGTCTTTGTATTAAATTCGGCTTTTAGTATCTTTATACACAAACAAAACAGAAATACTTCGATTTCTTGGTAATTAACAGGAAAGCAATCAATCTTCTTCGAGTGTTTTATTCTCGTGAATTTCTTTACAACTGTTCTTTTTTCATAGCTTCATAGCATGTAGCTTCTGTTTATTTTATTTTATAATATAATTTATATTTATTATTTAAAAAATTTTATTGTGCAGTTAGTTTAGTATAATGTTAATTATTTCAGGTTTATTATACCCAAGATTATACCGTCAGTTTATTAAAGCTATATTATTTTAAATATATTGTACTGTTACTTTACTATATTTACATTTTTGTCAACGAAAGTTTAAGAAAGAAAGTTTATTAAGAAATTTTAAATATGAAGAAAAATGAATTACATTGTTTGAATGTTTTCGCAGGTGCAAGGTCATGTTGGGTGGTCTGGCCGGGCGCCACGCTCGTCGTCGCCTTAGTTCACCTAGTCTCCAATTAGCAGCACGGGAATCACGACGTTTGGCGGCCCTCGCAGCTCACCGCGAGGCTCAGCAGCATCAGCAGCAGTCCCAATCGCAAGATTCCACCGAAGATGACGACTCGACGCAGGCCACTAACAAAGGGCCAAGCACAGCCCGAACTCCCAAGCGACAAACTTTGTCACCTTTTCCAGCGGCCATCGGTGCTTGTTCGGAAACCGTTTGGGAAGAAGATGAAAGTCGCATGCAGTCCCCAGTGGCGAGATCCAAGTCACAGAGCGATCTTAATCGCCAAGACGAATGTAACCGTTCTAGCCCTACCAACGTCGCAGCAGCCGAAACGGAGAAAGGCGAGTCAAAAAGAACAGGTTTGTTCCCTCCGGATTCCGTGGATAACAGCGGACTCGGCGGAGGTACTACTAGTCGAAGAACGAGTGCAGCTACAACCATGTCCTCATCTGGTGGAGCGTGTGTCACACCCACAGAGCGTAGCAATCCAGGTGTTTGTGCCTCTGGCAAAGGTGGGCCTTTGCCCAGCTCTGGAGCACGCAGTGATAAACATGTGCGACTCACCTTACCAGACGTGGGCAACTCCATTTCTGGCTCACCTCGCCTTTCTTTCGTCAACGCTAGCCCCCTGTATCCGCCTATCGGAGGGGTAGGAGGCATGGCAGGCGCCCGCATGAAGCGCCGGAGAGCTGTGTGCACCTCGGATTATAAGAGCTGTGCTCTCGTCCAAACCAAGATGAAACTCGGTGACCTAATGTAAGTACAAGCATTTTCTCCCTTAAAATCCAGTTTCGAATCTTCGTGTTGCGTTGAAAGCAAAATAGCGTGGACTTCCGCCATCTAGTGGCAGAAATTAAAAAATTGTACGCGGAATCCTTAGGCTCATGCTTGAAGTCGCTAGATGGCGTAGCGAACCAAATTTCTGACAGTCGTATTTTCCATGTTTGGGGGGCTTTCCTTGGAAAACTTGATCGATTTAGCTCCATCAGGCCTCGTGCACATGGTGCGATGAAGGTAACGAAAAGAACAGACACAGGGTTGAAGAGCCAGGAAGGGCGTGGCCTGTACTCAACGTCGTTGGAACGCCTTGTGTTTCGTTTTTTCCGGTTTTTTTTTATGGAAAACTGTCATGTAGACGCAAGCAAGTTTCCCCAAGTTACAGAGCAACACTGTTCCCTCTTCCCCTATGCAGAAAACGTCGCTTGCCTAGCGTTACTCTTTCGTTCTCGCTTCCTTCCCGCTTTTTATCCCGGTTATAGCAAAGCAAAGCAGACCCCGTGGCGGTTCACGGAAGGAATCGATCCAGCCCCATGCCATGCAGCCTTTTCATTTTATACTTCCATGCACTCCAGCAGACTCGAGGTTTGCGTTTCGACTCTCGTTTATTAATCCAGGTCGCGTCTCTCTTGCACTTATATATCCTGGAAATGTGTCCAGTAACAACTTTGACAGCAACTTTTACGTAACAAATTTAGTCAGTTGGAAATCGTCACCTCCTTTTTCATGGATCACATAGTCACTCCGGGGCATCTGAGCGGATTTTTTTTTTGCGCACAGAAAGGCGGTAATTTATTCCACTTTCTTCTCTAATAACGAGAAAGGACTATTAATTAATCCTACAGGATTAGTGAACCGTTTTGCTAAACGGTTTGGGTCTCATCAAATCTAATTCTCCACCTGGCACAAAACAGATGATCAATACCGTGATCAGTACTCTTGGGATAAAACATTGTATTGCGTAACGTTTCCACACAAATTTTTCAGCGTCCGAGTTTGCTGGAGAACTAAAGAAGCGGATCCAATGGGCTAAAACGGATACTGGAGCTTGGGCGGGAAGAAATTGCGAAACTGGGTCAGAAAAAAATACGGCATAGTATGGTCTACTTATACCATCCCGGCTGATTAGATTCGTGTATCGCCTATCTTCGCAAAGAAATAGAAAAATTAAGAAAGAAAGGGAAGAAAAGGATGTTCGGTAAAAAAGCTTCGTTTTTTCTGTTCGTGTATCTTTTAGTTCCCCCGTATCCATACTAAGCCAAGAGAGGCGAGTCCAAATAATCCTCAATGAAAAGTTTCTGAGGCTAGTTCAACTACTTTCGACTGATCCGGGCAATCGGGGTAGTTGGTTTTATTATCGGTATTGAAAAAGCAACCCGCACTGCACCAATACTCGTATTATTTGCTGTTTTCTTATGTATTAAAGCGTTTGTTGGAAGATTTCAGCAGTTCGTTATAAAATGGTGGTCGTAGCTGAGGAAGAGATCCTTGTTAGTTTGATCAGCTGTTGTTCAGTTGCAGATCTTGAGTAGCTTAAAGAGGAATCGAGAAATAGTTGCAGCACTGCTATTCCGGTAGTTTATTTTATTTTGCAGTGGTTTTGTTCTTTGCAAGCTTCCTCAGCTGAAGCTTGCTCTATATCCTTTTCTATATATCTAAGTTTGAGTGCGCGCCACGCTGCTGTTTTTGAGTCACAATCAATACGCGCGGCCGTTTTGCTTCGGTGAGAGAGACTTTCAACGAATTTTCCTGCCACCGCTTCCAGGAGCCAAGAAATTTCGTTGACAAACATTCCAAGAAATTGTGCGTCGTGCCTAATGTATGACCGTCATGGCCAGTTTACTGCCCCTAACTTGGCGCCAAATTTGAATCTTGAAACTGGCTGGTTTATCGTTTGAGGAATAGCACAAGGTTATCGTTTTTCGACGGACTGTGCACGAAAACCTCCGAGGAGGAAGTCAAGTACTCGAAGAGGAAACGACGGTAGTGGGTGAAAAACCTCGAAGCAGGAACAAGAGCTACCAGAAAAAGCTGTATCAGCAAGCAGGGGCTGAGCAAAATCCCTCATAACTTCGAGTTCCACCAAGCAGAGAGCCCAAACGTAATCAATATCGTTGCTAAAAAGAACGCAGGGGTAGGAAGGGAGAAAGCAGCGTGGATCAAATGGGAGATGAAGATGAGCTTCGGTCATTCTTACTCGGCAAAACGTTCTTTCCACCCTCTGAAATGCCCCTTCAACCCTACTAGAAAGCTTTTTCTTTTCTTCTTTCAAGTTTTAACAATCATTCTAGGGTTCTCTATAATACTTTAAGCGACGTCAGGGGTCCCTAAACTACTCTCCTCCAAGAGTTCCTCGTGTATTGCTCTCCCATAGCCGTCCATGCCTTGGACCAATCCTGATAAGGCGTGATATCGGTACCGGAAGGCGAGCTTATTGCTGACAGTTGTATTACTGTTTTGAAAGTAACTAGGCTTGGTAATGTATCTCAGAAACAGATAACAAAAGCCAACTAGGGTATAGAGTGAAAGAGCTTGTGTGTGGGCAATACAGGGAGCGCCAAAAGTTGCCCTTAGCCGTTGCCAAAAGAAAGTGTCTCTGATAGGTGCTTTTTAATGCTTTCCTGTGATCGTGCATGGGGAGAAGCGAAAGCTCGGGGCTAGGGGGAAAGGGACTGAGTCTCGTCTGCGTTCATTGCCGTTCACTGTTCACAGTTTCGGTTATGGGTTAAAAGTTGGCTGCTTCCTCAGTCCGCGCTCCAACCTACCTCTGGTTGCTGTACTGCTGCACGCCACGTAGATAGCGAGTCCGCTTTGGGAAGAGACCGCAGCGAAGCTGCCCGCGAAAGGAACGAAGGGGAGTGGCTGGTGCAAGTCAGAGTTGGCAGACGAGTCCAAGTCGTCCTAGTTTGGACCTTCGTTGCTCAGCGAGTTCGAGTTGAGCTGTGTTCAGCTCCGGGAGGAATTCAGCTGGCCAGACCCGTTAGAAAGAAACGTAATATTTCGTGAAAACTTTGGTCAGTGCGTGTTTTTCTATTCGAACGATAAGTGAGTAAGGCTGTTAGTTGGTTGGAGCTTCAGGAAAAAAATCGGCAAAACTTTGCGGAAGGATATTCAGTTTTTCACAGATTTCTGCAGCTTTTCATTGTAGCACAAACAGCGATTCGGATAACGAACAGTTTCTGCTAAAAGAAAGAAAACAAAAAGAAAAGGGAGAGAAGGAGCACCCTACGGATGTTCTGTTAATTGGAGGTAGTCTAGGGGAAGCCTTATTTGCAGTGCAAGAATTTATCGTCAGCATTGAAGACGAATTTCTGCGGCGCGTGTGGAAGTGTGCGTGTGTGGTGTGCTGCTGTGTGTACTGGGTGGATCGATTCCCAGGTTCGCTCTGTAGCTCTTGCAGCATTGGATACTAACCTAACCGGATAAAATTTATGCTTGCCAATATTGCTGGATATGAATCAGTCTTCAAACACGGTAAGAATTCAAGGATAGAGATGGTCGTTGGAGTACTCAGACTTTCCCTTTTCCTACCATGTCGTACAGTATTTTTAAAAATATGACTTCAACAAGTTATCTTAGATAGAAAAAGAGACAATAAGCCCGAATTATTTGGCAATCTGCAAAAATTGTTTTGCCCAAAGTATTCTGCCGTTGGGCGTCTGTGTGTGTGTGTGAGAGAGAACATTAGGAGGGTTTGCACACAGGCTGAAGTCCGATCCATTTCACCCCCCATTAGAAGCTATGTTAGGGCCCGGTAGCCATGGGAACCAAGCCTTTTAGTCCAAGTCCCAACAGAGCTGCTGCAGTCTCATCACACAACTTCCCATCAAGTCTATTTTGCTATAAACACTTACTAGCTCTTTTCCACCTCTGACATTTCTTCCGACAATGTTTCGCGTCAAGTTCGTCATCAACTCTGCGCCCAGCAGTAAAAGGGACACCTTAATTACCTGGCACGGTACGACAAAGTTTCTCTTCTTCGTCGTTGCCGTACGAAAGTCCGGGGATCTTCACAATTTACCTAATAGCTCTAAAGCTTTCAATTGACTGGACGCGCTGCAGATTTGTCGTCAATCTAAGTGACGCGAAGAATCTTCAGCGCTTAAGGAGCTAACGACTTTGGGAATTAAATATTTGAAATAATCGAGTTGTCTGGTTGTTGACGATTTTTCCCGAATTTTTTCCCCAGTTGAAAGGTAGGTTGAAGCTAGAAATTTCTTTCAGTTTCTGCAACGCTCCTTTTTCTGTAGGAAAGCTTGGTTCTAAACCGCTCCAGTAAAACGTTTATGGGCTCATTCAACTTAAAATGTGTTGTCTTTTGGGCCCGTGAAAGTATGACAATTGGTATCTACGTTGGCACGGGGTTTGTGTCGTAAGCAGCCAGGCTGTCCCCCTTGCACCAGAAAAGAAGGTTTCGAACCCCCCAAACCGATGTAGGTTATCGATTGTTGGGCCATGGCGTGGCGTAGCATGGACTGGGACACACAGTGTGCCCTTTTCTGGGTCACTAACAAGTATTGGCAAATTTAAGCTGGAAGATAGCAGCGGGGGCATTAGCATTCTTTATAGCTTAAACCAAAAAATTTTATACTTGACTGTAGTGACCTGATTCCCTTGTCATAGTTGGCCCCGCCCCTACAAGGGCCAGTCAAGAGCTAGACACGGTGCCTAGGTCTGTCAACAAACCGAGTAGAATACAGCAATAACGTAACTCCCCAAACAAGTGCACTTTTCATTAAATATCATAAAGCATCAGTGATCATCCTTGGATATAAACGGCTTCATCAACAACAACACCACACTTGACAACCCACCAACCAACGTTGCCTTAATTCCGATGTGTGCTGCTAAAATTTAGACACGCCACCCCTTCGTATTTCATTGTTGAAGAGAAGTCTCTGGGCCTGGGAGCCACCTAAAAGGGGATTCTAATGAAAGTATGTATGTGTGTGTTAAACATGCACCCTCTGTCATGTTTGAAAAATGTCTCAATTGAAGAAAAGGGAACTGAAAATAAGACTGCCGGTTGCAGTGGCAACTGGCAGTTATAAGGCTGCGTTGCCCCGACAAAGAAAAGGAAAAGATTTTTTAGCGTAGGGTTCTTTAAATGGAACGTCTCTTTTTATGTATTGTAATGGGGGTTGATGCTTTGCTTCTTGGACTTATACAAAGGAAGGTATTGATAAATCGCCCGAGCTGCAGGTTTGCTGAACTCCAGTCTGGCAATGACGTTTGCATGTCCGTGTCGCGTTGCTAACGGGATTGGGTCTTCTGACGGATTTAGGAAATTCTTTCTTTTTTCGTAGATAGATAGAACCAGAATGTACCTGACTTTTCATCAGTTAGTTTTTCCATTGTGCAAGAAAAAACTATTGGCAAATAAAGCATCTTAAGTGAGAAAGATGCAAAAAGTTGAAAACATATCCACGCAGTCTTAATAGCTTTATTTGCAACAATTTAGAGATACAAGTAAAGAATGATGAATGTCGGGATGTTATGCAAATGAGCAGCCGTCAAACTTTTTTGTTTCAAAGCTCCCTGTCTGTTAATGACTGCAGGCTGAAGCTTGCCAAATTGCCCTGACTTGGAAACGACAACCTGATCTTGGAACTTTCATATTTACTCCTTACGATATTCCTTAAACTCTGCGTGCTCGGCGGCTTAGAAAAGATGTACCATAGTGAATGGCATCAGTTGTCTTCAGGTCTGGAAATGTAGATTCACCGTATTGCAAAAAGATACTTCCAAATGTCTTCCTTTATTTATTTTGTTATTCCATTTGTTTATTTTATGATTTCATTAATTTTGTATTTATGTTTTTTACAGTGGTAGATTTTAGCTCAAGCACATTTCGGTGCAGTGAGGCTTCTCTTGACCGGGTGTGACTAAGTCTAAAACTATGACAGTAAATGTAGGTAAAAACCATTTCGACCAAGCCAAAAAGTGAGGAATTGGATCTTGAGAGTGTGTTGTCAAGTCTTGGTTCGTGTGGGTCTCGTTTGGCTAATTGGATTCGCGTAAACGGAGGAGAATTGCGAAAATAATAGCGTGCCATGGCCAGATTCTCTTCGTTTAGTGCTCTTGCATTGCTAACGTGTAAAAGGAAAAAAAACTGGTAAGAGTGTTGCAGATTGATGGTTGTTTTCTGCCTCGCATATCTCGTGTTGATTATAGGAACGGTACGTGTGTATGGCAGCAGTGTGGTGCGGCTGCCATGTGCATTGCCTGGCCTGCAAGCCGACCTCGCGTCGCAGCGCGGATCAATAGTTACCCTCTTTGACGGAATAGGCACTAAGGCGGTCGAGAAGAGAGTTAAAAAGAACTAAGCGAAACTCTAGCATCGCCACCGGTAACCCGGTGTATAGGCTTTTTTTACAGGGCAGAAATGGAAAACTCGAGGGACTTGCTATCTTCACCTCAAGGAAAAAATTCTTATTCGAGGCTTCATTTCGTAATCCTCCTAAAAAGGGGCTTCGGGTGCATCCTAGATGCCTCTGCACGACTCGGAACACAATACGGGAACACCTATATCTTAGCGGGTACGCTAGTCTCCAAAAGCCCAATTGTACCCGGAAATAATAGCGCCCCTAGCGTCGGTTGACGTCATATTTCGATTTTCTGAAGCTTGACTGTAAGGAAATTTTTCCCAACAAGCTAAGGGAAGACAGCAAAGATGCACCTTCTCTTAGGATGTGAACACCCTCGTTTAAATAGTTAAATGGAGGTGACTGGGTCCTTGCAGTTACCAGATTTGAAAGGACCCTTGAGCGTAAGCTTCTTGATGAAACAATCCGAAAAGGGGGAGCAAGGCACGTTTGCTTCGTTACACGTTCCGCCCGGAACTTCATTAAAATGTTTACCTTATTTAATTACTTTTTTGGGTGGGGAGGTTGAGGATAGAAAAGAAAAGCTGCGTAGAGTTTCTATGTAAAAATAATATTAATAATAATAATATCTCGTTGCTTGGTATTGTAAAATCCCCTACCTGGCCCCACCTATTTTTAAAAGGACGAACCTGAATTATTTTTGTCAACACTATAGTATACATTCGCTTTATTTTCATGGATACACAAAACAATCAGATCTCATTAAGTAGATTTAATTTTGGATTGTTCCCTGTTTCACATGGAATAAATGCCACATGTTATGATAGCGCTAGGGAATAGAAAAAGGGCGTTCTGGGTGCTTGACTTGATTACGTAACTTGGTCAAATGATGAAAAGTTGTGCAGTTTATGGGACGTTTTATAGTTGGTATTTCTGGATGTTCTTTTCTTTACCGTATTGTTGGAATTGAATTCGAAACTGAAGTCTGTTGTCTGGATTAGGAAATGTATTTATACGTCAAAATCAAAAGTCAAATTTCGTTAGCTAAAAGAGTTAAAAGGGAAAAAAAGAGCTAAAATGACACACTTAAGTTTTCTTTCTAATTGCCATGATGGAATACCGTCCGTCTGGTCTGGGGTCATTTGCTTGTCCCGGGAACGCCAAAGTGCTGAACTTGACACTTTCTGCAATTCATCTTATGACACGAGATCGTTCGTCATCTTGCGCCATTCTATAAGCTCCCACACAGTTTATTCTCCTAACCATTTGCCCTTCTACCCTTCAGTAAGCAAGCAAAGCTGACGAAATAGAGCAAGTATTAGGAATTTAGTCGATACAAGCCTGCTTCATTCGCTCTGGGAATATAGATTTGTTTCCCAGACCAATTCGGACTCGATCCAAACACTCAGAAACTAACCCGAATTAAAAGATTAAACCGTTGGTTAACTCTTAAAAGTGTGTACTTATTTATTTTCAATGTGCACTTTCATTAATATGAATTCGTACCAATTTATTTGTATTTATTCGTATTAATTCGTATCAATTCATTCAACTTAAGTTAGAGGTAGCATAATCGCCTTTCCACTTAAGTGACCAGAGCTCCTGAAATTTCGAGATATTTTCTTTCGCTAAACATGAAAAATATGCCGATATTCGTTTTCAAATGAAATTTGATTGGGAACTTCAGAGACTTGTCCTGACAATCTGTGTGATGAAAACATTCAACGATTCATACCTACCATCCTACCCCGATTTATAATACATTTTGGGGAGAAATGTAGGGAGAAATTTTTTAAACCAAAAGAAATAATGTTCTCCCAAGTGTATGCTCTAGCGATCATTAACATGGTTTCATTTTTTCCCCCATTGTAGGCTAGCCGCTGCGCAAGAAGCTGCTGCGCAGCATGCTGAAGCAGAGGAGTACTCAGGCGGCGTCCTAGGGTTGGGCAAGGGCGCCGGCCTTAGCATGGCCGGGGCGAGGCGGCCGGGAGGCGGGGCAGGAGGTAGCTCGACCGGGCCGGGGGGTGCTGGACTCGGTGGGAGTATCGGCGATG
Organism: Lepidurus arcticus; assembly: GCA_003724045.1. NCBI lineage: Eukaryota > Metazoa > Arthropoda > Branchiopoda > Notostraca > Triopsidae > Lepidurus > Lepidurus arcticus. Next base: position 29,660 of record RJJA01000228.1, on the reverse strand, counting down.
GGCCCAGCTCGCTTTTCATACTCAGCGAGCGGAACATCATCCGGCGTTACACCCGTTTTATCATCGAATGGCCATATCCTTTTAAGCAAATAATTTGAGCGCTTCATTAGCTTCTATACTATTTACTTTCAATGAAAAACTCAAAATTGGGTAATGGGCTTTATTGGTTCCAAGAGGGTAGGTCCGGATGAGGGATGGGTTTAGCTTAATTAAAAAATAGATTACTAATCCTGAAACAATCGTAAAAAGGTAATCTAAAGTGGGCTGGTTGCGTAGTAATCAAGAGACAACGGATGCAGCTTTGCAGCCAGCTCTTATCCAACTTTAACAACAGGGATAGGCTACGTTTATGTGCGATCTAGGCAGCTCTAAGCGAGCAACGGCTATAAAGCACTTGCATATTGGAAGCCATAGAAAAAGAGGTATGTAGATACGTTGTAGGAAAACAAGAGCCGGTGTGCGTAAACTTGATAGCAAAAACCAACGATCGATCCTTTTTGGTACGGCATTGCAGACCCAAATGACCAAAAGCTGTTTGGGAATGTTATGGGCGAGCTTGTTCCTTCTTTTTCTCTCCCTCTGTCTCTTGTTTTTTTTTGTGAGTTCCCAGGATGTCCTTTTGTTTTTTCTTATTGAGCTCTGACAAATACCATTTACCCATTGACGAAAGTCAATTTGTCCTTTACGGAGCAGTTTTCCTTAACTGTTGAAATCCACTCCGTTTGAATACGCAGTCTTGTTAACCATCATCGCCAATTGCGTGGTGTTGGCTTTAGAGGAACATTTGCCTAACGGAGACAAGACACCCTTAGCTCAAAAATTGGTAGGTTGACTTGCCCAACAGGAGTATTGATTGTCTGGTAGCTGAGCTAAATAATCTTCTTTTCCCCTCCTTTGTAGGAGAAAACGGAACCATATTTTTTGGGAATCTTTTTCGTGGAATCGACGTTGAAGATCTTAGCGTTAGGTTTTGCCTTACATCGTGGATCGTATCTGCGAAATATCTGGAATATGATGGACTTCGTCGTCGTTGTAACCGGGTAAGTCCGAGCTTCTACATCGACGTTTACTTGAACTTCTGTATTTAATTGGTACAGTTTAGAACTTATTACTTCTACGACTTTAAGTCACTTAGTGTTGAGGATGTAGTGGTAGCCGAGTTTGAATATTTCTCAAGCTCAGTTTGATAACAGAGAAGTTGATGATGTTAGGTCGATGACCATATTCGCTGAGGCCAGTGTGGAATTTGATGTGCGTATGTTGCGCTCCTTTCGCGTGCTCAGACCACTCAAATTGGTCTCACGCATTCCTAGTAAGTCACGATACATTAACGACGGCAGCAAAAAAGGTTACGAAGACAGAAATTATAGCCAATACCCCTGCTGCTAGCCAACTATAACGCATTCCGCACGTCTTATAGACGGACAGTCTTCGAATTAGTATCAAGATTAGATAGAGAAGCAATTTTTTAACCCTAGGCTAAACGCGCTAGATGAATGGTGAGCTTATTTCCAAAGGGTTGGTGAGAAAGCGCTCTGACGCCCTCTAGGAACCAGTCTAAAACTATTTGACCAAAACAATGCTAGTTTTAGTCCAATTTAGTCATTTAGTTTGTAGCAATAGCGGAGCCAACTGCCGTAGTTTTCCCATGCATTCGAGTGCGATAGTATGCAATGCAAATTGCGCAATTTCCGGTGTGAAAATGCACGTATATTGTGGCCATAGTGAAAATCGACTGAAAAAGGCCAACTTGAGGTTCTCTGGTTCAATCCATTGACGATTGAGCGATTTTTTATGAAAGTTTGCATGCATCATTTAGTCTAATAAATAGAGGAAGAAATCGCTTTAGTGAAACCTGGCTAGACTGTGCCCTTATGTTTCCCCCCTTTGCAGATTCGTTACGCTCTTCGCGCAAGATAAGTTAGATGTGGACCTGCGCACGTTACGCGCCATCCGCGTGCTCAGGCCACTCAAACTTGTCTCAGGCATCCCTAGTAAGTAGAACAGCCTTTTTTAGAAAACCCCTGCCTCTTTCCCAAGAAGAAACCTTTTCGAAGAAGTAATTGCGACACAGCGATGGATGAACCTTTGCTATCTCCTTGCACGCAAATTAAATTAACTCTTCTAGCTTCGTGCTCTCCCACATGTACCAGTTGCATTCAACTATCCTTCCATCCTTATCAAACATGCCTCACATGCCATCATCCCATAGATTCACACCTGCTTACTGCAAGGTTTTGTTTTGTTTTGGTTTGTTTGCATGCAACACTTTAGCTAACGGGAATCACACTTTGCCTGAGAATCACAGGGCTCTTAAAAAGGACGTTTATTCCTTGTATTCTCTTTTGTTTTTCTTCCCGCGTTAATCTAGGTCTTCAGGTGGTGCTCAAATCTATTATCAAAGCAATGGCACCATTGCTCCAAATTGGTTTGCTGGTCTTGTTCGCTATTGTAATCTTCGCCATCATTGGTCTCGAGTTTTATTCGGGAGCTTTACACAAGACATGTTACAGCGTAGAAGACCTAAGTAAGTACTGCGGAATTTTATTTTGAATTTGCTGATATTCTCGAGCTATATTAATTTAAGACACAGTGGGCAAGTGTTTAATTTTTTTAGTCAATAAAAAGACTGGGTGAGGAATATTTTCAGATTTTTATGATTGCATGCTTAAATGCTAACCAGAAATTTGTATCTTATAGATAGAGCGGAAAGCTAGTTTCTTGGTGATGATTTCCTTTCCTTCATGCGCGAAGTAATACTTAAGCTTTTAAGGCCACGGTCTACTGCAAATATAAGGAACTGGAATAAGTTATTAAAATTTAAAATAAATCGTATATCTAAATATTTTTGACGGAACGTACCAAGATATTTTTATTAAGATGTTTTTTAAAAATAGTTTTTCCATAATGTCATTAAATTTCTTTTGAATTTTGTTTAATTTTCGTTTAAAGCTGCTGCATTCTCATGATATAGGGCTTAGATCATTTTAAAGCATGAAGCTAAACAGTAAACATGGTAACAAGCGTTGTAAGCTACGCCATGACACGTCTGTGACGTCATGGTCAAAGTTTGCATGTCAATAACTATAACTGGTGAACAGGAACTCGGAAAAATTTCCAACAAGGTTCTTTGTTCAAGAATACATTCTTGGTTCGTAGCAACAAAGTAAATGTAAATTAATGTAAACAATCTTTGAAAATCCCAACGCGAGATTTTGTTAGCTATTGCCCTTTAAAAGCCATGAAACTTTTTTCCGTCCTGCCAATGAGATGTATAAGTGGGAGAAACTAGTTTGTTAAGTTCTGTTCTTAATCCAAAGAAGCCAATAAACACAGCAAAAATAAAACAGGGTTCTGTCTAGGTGATTGCCATTGTTAACTCCTCGCGTCGATAGATGATTCGTTTTGATCTCGTTCTGCCTTTTTTTTTTTCGCAGATGACATCGTAACCGAGGGTGAACAAGCCACTCCCTGCAACTCCGACAACATCACCTTGGCTCCCTCAGGAAGTTACGTTTGTGATCCCGGCGCTTCGATGTGTCTGGAAAAATGGGAAGGCCCCAACTTTGGCATCACTTCTTTTGATAACATTGGATTTGCCATGCTAACCGTGTTTCAGTGCATCACTATGGAGGGCTGGACCTCTATTTTGTATTGGGTAAGTCTTTCTCACTGCGTGTCCTCTAAAAGCGATTACCTTGGAACAATTGCGAATCCTGGTTGTAAATAATCTTGTAAATTGATTCATTTCTCTTTTGTATGTCCTAGACCAATGATGCCTTGGGCAGCACTTTCAACTGGGTCTATTTTGTACCCCTCATTGTCATAGGATCCTTTTTCATGCTCAACTTAGTCCTTGGTGTGCTTAGTGGGTAAGTTTGCGGAAGGAATGATTATTAAAGACAAACACGTGACTATTTGTTGATCTAAAACGAAGTTGGTAAACTTTCGTTAAGGTTTTTTTTCGAGAAACAGATAGACCAAGAAACTGTTGAAATCTTTACTTTTCTTGTGCATGTCATAGAGAGTTCTCAAACGAGCGGAAACGTGTGGAAAGGCGGGAATTTTTTCGCAATGCGCGCCGGAGTAAAGAATTCACGCACGCCTTTACAGCCTATTTTGACTGGATCAGTAAAACAGGTTGGGCCCACAGGATGATTTTTGTTGCACCAGAGGGTAGTTCAGGGGCATACGCTGTTTCTTTATAAAGAATTGATGCAATTCCCCTGCTCGCGCGGTCTCGACTGCAACACAAGCGATGCAGCAGGCGGGCGACCAGACAACTGCATTGCGTAAAAAGCGGCTTGCAAGATTCGTTTGATGAATTCCGCGTAGTATTTCGCTCTTATCATGTATTGTTTTTTCCCTATAAGGCCATAGGTTGCGTTGTAAATTTGGCTAGTTGTATAATTCGATTGTAGGCAATGGTCTTAATTCTTTGGCTTGTGTTGTTTTGTTTTTGCAGCGAGTTCGCGAAGGAGCGAGAGCGCGTAGAGAATAGGCAAGCTTTTTTGAAATTGCGGCGACAGCAGCAATTGGAGCGTGAGCTTAACGGCTACGTAGAGTGGATTTGCAAAGCAGGTGAGACACTTTGGAAAGTTTGGGCTTACTCCCCTTTTATCGCGCAGTTATTGTTGTTTGGGGGAGGGGGGGAACTTGGAAATTGTTCTGGACTTTATACACAAATTGATCCTTTCTTTTTTCGTTCGTACTTTTCCGTGACTGTCTTATATTGCGCAGAGGAGGTTATTCTTGCGGAAGAGAGAACAACAGAAGAGGAGAAACTGCATATCATGGAAGGTAAGATTATGAACGCGTTTTTTATTTTTGTATGTCATTGTCTTGTTGAGCTGTTTTCTTGTTAATAACTCATATTTCATATGTTATTTTTTTGTCCCCGTCGGTTTACGTCATTCGTTTTGTTTACTAGCACGGCGCCGGGCAGCAGCCAAGAGAAAGAAGTTAAAACATCTGGGCAAGAGCAAAAGTACCGACACTGAAGAAGACGACAACGAGGATGAGCCCGATGATGGTAAGTAATTCCTATCCGAGATTTTTTAACTTGGGCTAACCGAGTTGATTTAGAAAGGGGATAGGTTTTTTTCATTTTATTCTTTAGCAAAACCAAGCAAATTACATGTTCCTCGTTACGGTTTTATGAAGTTTACTAAAGATTGGGAGCAAACTTAGTTTAGAGAGGAAAAACAGAATGGCTAAACGTTTTCAAGTCTTAATTTCCCACGTTTCATAGCCGAGGTGTGCCAGTTTTCCCACGCTCGGTACCCGACAAGCAAAACAGTTGTAAATCTTCATACTCCGCGTTATTACTGCGTAGTTCTATGACGATAGGATACCATACTGGTTCTTAGAGAGCCAGCGTCGTTTTGTTATGAAACTAAAACCGCAATGTGCTTTTAAAACCAGTTTATAATCTCGGAAGCGAAAAAAAGGAATAAGGGAAGTTTGAATAGAAACAAAGTTTAGGTTTGGGCTTCGATAAACGATGTTTTGTTGTTTGTTTTTCCCCGTTGTATTGCGTTTTTGACTGTGTTTGTCTTGGCTACAGCCAAATGTCCTGATATTTTATATTCTATTTCCCACGGATTTACTTCCTTTTCCACAAGTGCCCAAGAAGAAAGGGTTTAAAGGTAACAAGTCCTTCTGCAGGAAAACATTTTATCTTCTGTCGTTTAGCTAGGTTGACAATTCTGTAGGCTGACTTTTGGATTTCCTTTTGGTTTTCTTTCCGGAATTTGGCAAACTTGTGCGAGCCAGAGCCCATCAACGATGCATAAGCTTGACTGCATTTCTAGCGCTCGTTAGTTCGTTTGTTGGTTGTTTCTCTCTACTTGGCGACTATCGCACAAACTCTACGCATTCTAGAGCTACCGTAAACAAGTTACGGTACTCGACAGCTAGGTCTATTTCTTGTGCTATTGCTACATCGTGGTTTTGTCATTTGATGTGAGTGGTTTTCATTTAGTGTAGCAGGCCATTTTTAGTTTAGTTTTTGGTTTGATGTAAACATTTGCCTCAGTTTGGTACTGTACGTAGTTGTTATTCGTTAGACATTGTGGGTAATTAGCCGTTAGTTTGATTGGACCTGGTTACGTTACATACCAAGTTGGCCTTTGACGTAGTGCTAATGCCACAATCTTGGATCTTGGCATGCTCCCTTCGGATTCGAGTTACCCTAATGTGTCGTTTTTTTGCGCCAATAGGGTTCTCGCGGGCATCCTACCTGAAATCTAAGGTGAAAAACAAAGGCGCGTGCAAAAGGTTCTGGAGAGCGGAGAAGCGGTTAAGGTAAAAAAAATGAATGTTGCATGGCAAGAGCTAACCAAATTTAACCTCTGCGTGTATCTATTAATGTCCCAAGGTTCCAAATCCGGCATACGGTCAAACAGCAATGGTTTTATTGGTTTGTGATCGTCCTTGTGTTTTTAAACACAGTTTGCGTGGCTGTGGAGCATTATAACCAACCACAGTGGCTATCGGACTTCTTGTGTAAGCTAAATCACTAACCATAGTTCTCCTCATTTTTTTTTAATTTTCCATGGCATTTGGATGGGTTTCCGTCCCCTCTCCCCTTTTTTAACATCACGGCACATGTTTATTTCTTTGTGCCTTTTTATAGATTACGCAGAATTTGCCTTTCTTGGTCTTTTTATGACCGAGATGTTCGTGAAGATGTACGCCTTGGGTCCTCGCATTTATTTTGAGTCTGCGTTCAACCGCTTTGATTGCGTCGTCATTAGTGGCTCCATCTTCGAAGTGATTTGGTCTGCCTTCAAATCTGGCTCCTTCGGACTCTCCGTGCTGCGAGCCTTGCGACTCTTGCGAGTCTTCAAAGTCACCAAGTAGATTCCCCAAATTTTGTTTCATTTCTGACTGTTATCGTAAAAAAGAAGCCCATTAAGAGATTGTCTGTTTGTTTGTCATAATTTTTTTATTATTTTTTGGTATGTGTGAGCGAGTTAAGTACCGCAAGGGATTGGTCACTAACACTGGGGCATTTGGTGACTATCTTTACAGATATTGGTCGTCGCTGCGGAACTTGGTCATTTCCTTGCTCAGCTCCATGAGATCCATCATTTCTCTTTTGTTCCTTCTCTTCTTGTTCATCCTCATCTTCGCCTTGCTTGGCATGCAACTCTTCGGTGGCGCCTTCAATTTCCCCGAAGGAACTCCACCAGCCAACTTCAATACTTTCCCTATCGCCTTACTTACTGTGTTTCAAGTAAGTCTACGGCGAGAAAAGGAAAAAAAAAACGGGAACAGAAAACGTTCCTATTTGTCTTTTTCCGTTTTCATCGGGTCGGGGAGTAGAGCGACCGCGATTGCGGCAGCACTAGCTCTAACTGCATGCCGTTTATTTTTACGTTCTTTGCAGATCTTGACAGGCGAAGATTGGAACGAAGTCATGTACCAAGGCATCGAATCGCAAGGCGGCTCCAGCAAGATGATTTATTCGCTGTATTTCATCATTCTCGTCTTGTTCGGTAACTACACCTTACTCAACGTCTTTTTGGCCATTGCTGTGGACAATTTAGCCAACGCTCAAGAACTGACGGCTGCTGAAGAAGAGCAAGAGGAGGAAGACAAAGAGGTATTCGTTGTATTAGATAACGCGTTTCGATTTTTTTAACGGAATTATTTCACAGAAACAACAATTAGAACTCGAAAAAGAAATGGAAGCTTTACAACTGAGCGGCGATGGGCCTCCCAAGCTTGAAGTTACTCCTGCGTCACCAGCTGAAGGGTACAATACCTCTATTCCTTTCACATTTGAGCTTTCACACCTGAAATATGATTTTTTCCTGCAGGAGAAAAGGAGGCAAAAAGGGCAAAGACAAACCCAAAGCAGACCCCAACGATGATGACGACATTATGGGCCCTAAACCCATGTTACCATATTCTTCTATGTTCATCCTGTCGCCAACCAATCCGTAAGGCTGTTGGAAATTACTTTCATGACTCGATTTTCTTGACTGTTTCCATGGTGTCTGATCTTGCTCTAGCGTTCGGCGAGCGGCACATTGGGTGGTCAACCTACCGTACTTTGACTTCTTCATCATGGTTGTCATCAGCATGAGCAGCATAGCATTAGCTGCGGAAGATCCGGTGGAAGAAAGCAGTTATCGCAACGAAATCCTCAACTACTTCGATTACGCGTTCACGGGCGTTTTCACGGTGGAAATGGTGCTCAAGGCAAGTAACTTTTCCCTGCTCCGCGTCTTCACTGGTCTTGTTTTACTTTTACTTCCGTCTTGTTTTTCTAATCATCTTTTAACGACTTTTTGTAATAATCGTATTCGCCAGTAATCAACGAACTTAATTTTAGGCGTATGATAAAAGGACGTTTTTGCCTTGAAAAGTAACTATTGAAACTATTCTCCGGGGCTTTAGGTAATAGATTCAGGGATAATACTCCATCAAGGAGCATATTTACGAGAATTTTGGAATGTGATGGACGCGGTCGTCGTCATATGCGCCGCGGTCTCCTTTGCATTTGATATGATGTGAGTAACATAATACTCAACAACAAAAGTAGCGTCCCCCCAGCTCCTGTATTACTGCCATCTCTTTACCGTCGTTGAAAGTTTTTCTTTTATCTCAAGCCATTCCCGTTCCCAGTTGAAATTAAAAACCAAAAACCTGCGCAAGACTTGGCGTAGTCGTAAAATATATCCATCCTTTTTTAGGTTGATTAACGTTTGCTGTAATGGGCTTTTTTGAGTACGGTAGATTTTGAAAATGGGACGCCAAAAACGTCACTATACCCGCCTTATTCCAAGCAGGTTGGGCTGGTTTTTTGGCTGCTGACTATTATACTGTTGAAAGTTTTGTTACTGTTTTTCTCTACAACTCTACTTATATCTTCTTTTACTAACCTTGAAGTTGGATTTTTTTTGGGGTTGTTCCTGTAAACTTTGGTACCAACAGCCTCCTTTAAGACGAGGCCCTCTTGTGGCAAATGAAGCAATTACTTTCTAACTTGCTGCAAGGCAAGAGTGTTTTCGGTTGAACTTTCTTCCTTTTGTGCTGTGGTATTTTCTTTGGTCATCGTTCATCTGTATCTTGTAAACTTTGGCTATTCTCTTCCCTGGTAAACTTTGTCATGAGTTATGAGGTTTTGCCTCAACCCTGGTTGGCTCCTTGACTCTCCTTTGAATTGGATCTTTTGCTGGATGGATATGGACTGGAAATGATAACTGGGTTTTTTTCCTTAATGATTACCAAAAACCTAAGACCCGACTATCTTCCTTGGTTTTCATACTATAGGTGATAGACTTAGGCGTAGTTTTCCACCCGGGCTCCTATTGTAGAGATCTCTGGAATATCCTAGACGCTACGGTTGTTATCTGTGCCCTCGTTGCCTTTGCTTTCTCGTGAGTATTTTCCACCTCATTTAACAGAGGCATTGTCTTCCTCCCTCCTACCCTTTCTTTCTTTCTGGTTTGTTTTTTTCTTTGAAGAAATCCCTCACAGTTTTCCCTTGTTCCTGTGTATAGCTTCTTTTTGTGGAACTTGGTATTTTTTTCTGGAGTTTTTGCGGTATTTATTTGACTTTTTATGTGAGCGTGGGTGTTGTAAACAACTTTCCCCTTTTTTCATGCTTCCTAATATTGCATGTCTTCGTTGGGTTAATTTGGTGATTTCTTCCGTGGGGGACCAAGTGCGGTAGGCTAATGCATTCCGTATTGTAGGGGGAGTTCCACGGGTCAAAATTTGAGCACGATCAAGTCATTGAGAGTCTTGCGAGTGTTGCGACCCTTGAAGACTATCAAGCGCGTCCCCAAGCTCAAAGCCGTGTTTGATTGCGTGGTGAATTCGTTGAAGAACGTGTTCAACATTCTCATCGTCTACATGCTCTTCCATTTCATCTTCGCCGTGGTAGCCGTCCAGCTTTTCAATGGCAAGTTCTTTTACTGTACCGATGAAAGCAAGCAAACTCCGGTTGATTGCCAGTAAGTTTGCCTCCAACCGAACCCTTCTTTTCTTCCTATTTCATTTTTTAAAGAAAAAAAACGATAGTGTTTGTTATTAGTTTCAAGTATGGATTTCCCGTTAAAGGGGATTAAGAAGGAACATGGATGTGTTTACCCGAGATTTGTATGTTTTGTGTGTGCGTTTTTGTCTTTTAGAGGCGAATATTTTGTGTACACGAGTGAGAAAAAACCACCAGAAATACGGCGTCGAGATTGGAGATCCCAGTTGTTTCATTACGACAACGTTTTTGCGGCCATGCTGACATTATTTGCAGTGCAGACAGGCGAAGGCTGGCCCCAGTAAGTTGTGCCGCCCCGAGCCCCTCTTTTTTTAGGGCTGTAAGTTATGGAACGCTGTTGTTTATCCTTGTGTTTAGGATTCTGCAAAATTCCATGTCTGCCACGCAGGAAGACCATGGTCCGCTGCCCCATTACCGTATCGAAATGTCCATCTTTTACATCGTGTACTTTATCGTGTTCCCCTTTTTCTTCGTCAATATCTTCGTGGCCTTGATTATTATTACGTTTCAAGAACAAGGAGAGGCCGAGTTGCAAGATGGCGAGATCGACAAGAACCAAGTAATACGATTTCAGCGTTTTGAACTCGTTTTAAAAGAAAAAAATCTATGTTGCTTTTTAGAAATCGTGTATCGACTTTGCGATTCAGGCCAAGCCGCTGGAACGGTATATGCCCAAAGATCGTGACAGCATCAAGTACAAGATTTGGAGAGTCGTCGTGTCCACTCCGTTCGAGTATTTTATCATGACACTCATCGTACTCAATACGCTACTACTAATGATGAAGGTAAGACAAATCCTCATCTAATTGTTTTGCCTTTTGGTTTTTGTCTACGTGGAAGTAAGAAAAAAAGCGCGCGAAGAAAGGAACACAAAAAATATTACCTTAGGAGCTATTTTTGTTTTGTTTGTTTTAAATCCAAATCTGGAGCTTGGATCTAGGGTCACAAAAGATATAACTTCATGATTGTTATTGTTAGCTGCAAAAGTCACCATAAAAGCTATTCAATTTGCTGCACAGAATGTAAGCATGTAGCTTTAATTTGAAACTACAGTTTCGTTTAATTGTTATATATATATCGCTATATATACATATAAATAAAAAGAAAGTTATATGTGTGCAACCTTGAATGTCGTTAGACCATTTCTGTGTTCCCTTTTCCGTATTGGCCGAACGAACGAAACACGCAAGTGTTGGATGGGAATAACTTTTGTCAGCATGGTCGTAAACTCTATTTAGCTTGTAAATATCTTTTCGCGTGACTGTCTCCTAAGTGCATCTTTTGAGCATGCCAAAAGGCAGGTTCCGTTCCATGCATGTCGTGCACAGAACTGTCTCATCCATTGCCAATCAAAGGAGTGGGATTTGTTCAAACTTATTACAGCTGCCCTCTTGAGACGAGACCGGTGCGTCCATGGCATGCATCTTTGGCTAAATGGTTTCGAGTTTAAACATCTTTTGGGTTGATCCCGATTTAACAAAGCGGGGTGGCAAAAAAGAGCCGTGTTTCTTTAGATTTACTCCTAATTCTACTGTTTTTACTTATAATTTTCTTTCCCTCTTCTTTCCCAATTGGTAAAGTGACGGTTTGGTTTGCTTCCCAAATAACTCGTCTTTCGCAACTTTTTCATGACGATTTTCTTTGGACTTGGAACTTTGCGTTTAAAAACTTTGTCTTAGAATTAAAATGATTCCAAGTGCTATAGTCGCTATTTTTAATAAAATACGAAAAGAAATCCTGAACGTCACCTTACCTGGTAGCGTTTTTCTCAAGCATTTGGTTGTTCCGTATTTATATATAAACATACATTTTTCCCCTCAAAATTTGGTTTCCAATTCCTTCACGGTGTTTTTTTGTGTGCGTGCTGTCTTTAACCCCTTGGCGTGGTAGTGTGTGCGTGTTTTTCCAACCTAACCGTATCTCACCGTATTTCATATCTACCTAATTAGCGATAGGTCAAAGCGACGAATTCCTTCAACCAAGCCCGCTAAAGACTTTTCACGGCTCAAGGTATAGCTTCCAATAACGCAATACAAAAAAGGACAGGAACGTTTTGCTTTGCTCATTCAAGCTGAATCTGGAGCCAATAGGCATGTCCTTTTAAGAAAGTTCTCGTAGTTTTAAGTTTCTAAACTTTTGGGAAAAAATATGTTAGGATTATTATGCTTTGAACTTGTTTATTCTTCTTCGTATTTACGTTACGTTTTTCTTTTTTTCCGTATTATTGTCCTCGTCTAAAAACAAAATACCCGACCCGGACGCAACAGTTCTACAAGCAAAGCCTCATGTATAAAGCCACGCTACACTACATGAATACTGCCTTCACGGCCCTCTTTAGCGTTGAATGTGTCCTTAAGGTGATTTCGTTCGGAGTCCGGGTAAGCTCAGACCTTACAAGCAAAATCCCACTACCACAAAAAAGAAAGACTTACCTTCCGTTCCTCATTGTAATTATCCTTCTTCAAACCTTGGACTCCCATTACCCCTCCATGAATCCATGTAGAAATGTCCTCGTAAGTGTGGCGTCTATGGTCCAGTCCGTTTTTACGCGTTTTAGGTTTGCGTTCTTCTTTCCCTGTCCGTCTTCGTTTTTTCCTCCGTTTTTTCCTCGTCAGTGTTCTAGTTACATTTAGCCATTCTAATTCGAAAACAAAAGAATCATGTTTGCCAGTAGATTGGGTTGGAACAAACCTTAAAACCGAACAAATTGGCTCGCTGTTCGCGGTTCGACGCGAAGACTTAGAGAGTACTTAGCTTAGGAAACTTGAATTCCCATCGAGTCGGCTTAAGATTCGTTACAAGGTTCGACTTAAGAGTTCTGCACTGTCTTTCCGTGCGTACACTAAAAAAGAGAAAAAAAAGAAATTGGTCCGTCGTCGTGTCCATGTTTCTGTTTCTCCTTGAACCAAACGTGATTAACCGGTCAGTCGAGCGTCTCTAATTATTGTTTGTCTTGACCTCTACGTTGGTTATTCTAATTTTGGTACGTTTTCTGGCGAAACCCCTTTTTGAGTTTTGATTCTTTTTCCGGATTTTTCAATCTGCGTCTTTTTTAAGTTATTTTGAAGATGACGTTTAAAAATCGGTGAGCTCTGAATATTTTTAAACCACTTGTTAACTACTGGACGCACATGGTCAAGGCATGTGCTTGATTGGTTTGTCCCCAAATTATAACCCCGATCTAGGGTTGCGCTCTAATCACTTTGCATGTGCCTGCCCTAACGCACAAATTACACTAATCTGTTTGAACCTGTGCCTTCGTGTCCCTTTACGAAGTATATTCTCAGCCCCATGGAAGTTCAGCCTAATTTTTAAGTCACTGGCGTTTTATTTTTATGACAGATAATTCAATTGCAATTGCATGCCAGACTCTTGATTTTTTTATTTTCATTTCGTTCATTTTCTTGAGAAAAAATCCTCCTTTTCTGATGTGCATGGCAACAGAGTATTTTTCAAATTTAAAAGTAAATTGGGAGGGGGGTTGGACCAAGCTGAATTGGCGTGGGATTGGAGCTCAACAGATTTTTTTAAAAAAAATTTCGGGGTAGAAAAAACGGGTAAACATTTTTCGAAATCGAAAGTTCTGATTTTTTTTCTTTTTTTTTTCTTTGTGGTCCCGGTTTGGTTCCATCCAATTTTGACGCCTGCCAAAACATTTCTACACTCATAATGAACCTTGCCCAAAAAAAAATCCTGGTAATTTTTGCGCTCCCTCATCACCTCTTGCCCCCCCACATTTCTTATAACTTTGTCCCCCGGGGGGATACGACGCTGCACCTGGCTTCATCGCGGTTGGTTATACCCCTTTGCGTGGTGGTGATGGATCTTTCATTCTTCCGCACTGTAGTACTACGAAGCTCCAGGCACGTTAATTGATGTGCTCTCTTATATGAACTCCGTCTTCACCATGCTCTTCTTGATGGAGTGTTTGCTCAAGCTGGTAGCCTTCGGATTTAAGGTAGCAATGTTCCTAACACCAGTGGCCATAAACGTCTCTCTTTCTCTCTCTCACTCTCAACTTTCGTGCTTTCGTTTATGGCCAAGTCTTTTTGGTTTACCAATTTCAGTTATTCCGTTTCGTTCCTCCGACTTTCTGGGAAATTAGTTACGGACTGGTGGACCCTTACAACTTACTGCTTTCCCCCCTCCATCCTCAGCTCTTCTGTCGCTGTCTCATTGCTTTTTCAACGTAATTAGTCTCCTTCCTGAATAGTTTCCTTTAAAAAAAAATCCTTTTCCCTTCATTCCAATGTCACATCCGCTTTCTTTAAAGCTCATGTGTTACAAGCGGTATATTAATATTTGTCTTTTTGTTACGCGAGCAAAGAATTTCTTCAAAGACCCGTGGAATACCTTCGATTTTGTTACTGTTGTGGGAAGTATCATTGATGCCTTGGTTGTGGAGTTTGGGGTAAAAAAAACAGCTTGCTACGGGAAATCCAGTTCCCCTATATTAACCCCGGTTGTTTTATTAATTTTTTGTAGGAAAACTTTATCAATGTCGGTTTTCTGCGACTTTTTCGTGCGGCGCGCTTAATCAAACTACTAAGGCAAGGTTACACCATTCGAATCCTGCTATGGACCTTCGTACAATCTTTCAAGGTAAAAAGATGATGCAATTTTCTTCGATCAACGAGACCAAAGGATTCTCTACTAATGAGCCTTTTCTCTTTGTGGTAGGCTCTTCCTTACGTTTGTCTTCTCATTGCCATGTTGTTCTTCATCTACGCCATTATTGGCATGCAGGTAAAGATTCGGATTTCTCCCGTCAGGTGGCACACGTTTTTAAGGATTTCGGATCGGTTTAAACTTGACAGTAGACAGAAATTGTAGATCCTGGGTAGCAAAAACAAAAACCACCTTTTTTTCAGGCGATACTTAAAAAATGCTAATGAACTTAATCGGTTTTAATGGCCACCTTTCAAAGGTGTTTGGCAATATGAAGTTTGACCCCGACACGGCTCTCAACCGTCATAACAACTTTCAGTCTTTCTTCGCCGCTTTGTTACTCTTGTTTCGGTGAGTTCCCTCTGAACCCCTACTCATTCACGGGCTATCGCACAACTCATGTTTGCTCCCTCCATTACTTATTCGCAATCATTTACGTTCGTCTAACCGCGCTTCTAACCTCAATCCGCTCCCTTGTCCGTTGATTCGCCGATCGGCATGACGTCGCAAGGTCGCAACAATCGTAATTGTAGTGGACGTCGAGCTTTCTGTTCTCTCCCTTCCGCTTCAATCGTCATAACCGGAAGAAAAATAAAAAAGAGTACCTTGTTTTAAGAAGGAACGTTTGATCGGAGAACAAACGCAAGTTTAGAAGTCCTGAATTCTCCGTCTAGTCATCATTGATGTCGTGTATTCTTTGCCTGATAGGTGTCGCTGTGACTGGATTTGTCACTGTTGTTATATACATCCCTCTCCACCTTTTCCAGTACCATTTCATTTTTGGATTCGCGTATCTAGTTTGAATGGTTCTCTCTCTCTAATTAGCTCACTCCTTAATTGTAGTTACGGGAAAAACTGCAATTTTCCGTCGTAGGTATGATTCGCTAAGAAACGTCCTTAGAACTAGCGGGACTTCGTAAAAATGGTCCGTACCGTACGTAATCATAGCTTTAGTGTTAGAATCCTGTAGTAATGTTTAGTTGTATCTATTATTTTTGGACCTCGCAAGAAACCTTACTTGTCCTTGCCTGTTCTGCCCCATTGTAGGTGTTCGGTAACATAGTCCTGGACCCCTCCACATCCATACACCGGCATAACAACTTCCGGACCTTTATACAGGGCTTAATGTTACTTTTCAGGCAAGTAGTTCCACACCCTGGCCAGTGGATGCAATTCTCACCTTTTTTAATCAGTCTTATATTAGAGATTTGAGTTTAATTTATTCTTCTGGGTTATTGATTTTTGGGGTACTTGCTACTGTCTTTCTTGTTCGCATGTTTGTTGTGCAAAGTACTCCGCCTTTTGCGACCACCTTGCATGTGTTGTACATTGTGCAAGCTTGTATTGTCAAAGTAATTCAAGTCCGCTCAACGTAATCAATCATCAATTACCCATATTTGCGCTCATCAATCCCTAACCTCGTTGTTTTACTAACCCATTCATTTTTCATTACATTCATTCGGATCAAGTGCAACTGTCATTTCCATATGATATTGGTCTAATGGGGGTACTTTTACGGGGGGACCTGAACAGGTGTGCAACGGGGGAAGCATGGCCGAATATCATGTTGGCTTGTGTCAAAGGCAGACCGTGTGATTCTCGAGCGTACAAGTACGACGAAGCGGGTAACATACTCGAAGGCAAAGAATGCGGTTCCAATTTGGCGTATGCCTATTTCGTCTCCTTCATCTTTTACTGCTCATTCTTGGTATAAGTCTGTCTGGAAATGCAAGCCGATAGAAGCCTAAGAACGTTGTTTGATTTGCTAGATGTTGAATTTGTTCGTCGCTGTCATTATGGACAATTTCGACTACTTAACCCGGGATTCTTCCATTCTCGGCGCTCATCACTTGGATGAATTCATCAGAATATGGGCTGAGTATGACCCCAATGCAACGTAAGTTTGGAAGTGTGTGCAAACTCGGAGAAATTACGCTGAATTTTTTGGTTGGTTTCAGGGGCAAGATTCATTACACAGAAATGTACGACATGCTAAAGAACATGGATCCACCGCTGGGTTTTGGCAACAAATGCCCGTATCGACTAGCATATAAGAAATTGATACGAATGAATATGCCCGTGGATAGTGACGGCAAAGTTCAGTTCACAAGCACTTTATTTGCGCTCATTCGCGAGAATTTAAGCATCAAAATGCGACCAGGTAACTTACTAGCATATCTTGACCCACTAACTGCATGATACGACGGTAGCTGATGAAATGGACGAAGCCAATCAAGAATTACGCGTAACTATCAAGAAAATTTGGCCCCTGCAAGCTAAGAAAGTCTTGAACCTTATTATTCCACCTGATGCAGGTTTGCTAAATAACTTACATAAATAGTTCGAAGCATATTTAAGTAACGGGTCTAATTTTGGGGTTGCACAGAATTGAATACTGGCAAGTTAACAGTTGGCAAAGTGTACGCGGGGTTACTGATCTTAGAAAACTGGAAAACAACGCGGTTTGGTCAGATCCAAAATGCTAATCAACCGGTACGTGTCCATTTCCATGTCCTGTCCTTTGGTATAAGTATTTAACTCAGTTATTGGATTATTTTTTTACGATAATGATTATATCTAAGCCGCTCCCAATCGAGTTGAGGGAAAATTCCTTGTACAGTTAACGTCACGGTTGCCATCCAAGCCTAGGGACTTTCATCCTTGTCGTAATCGTGAGCCGATGTGGTCATTGTCGATGTTTTTTGCTTGGCCCAGAAACATGGGTGTAAACTTCCATTTAGACCATAGCTGAACTAGTCGTGTACATTCTCTCGTTTTAGAGACTAGTATTGCTGCCTCGACTTTAGTCCATATTAGTCTCCTAGTTCAGCTTCTCGTCACGCAAATTTTAGATTCTAGTTTAGAGCGATGAAAAATAAACGTGGCAAAGATTAGGTTTCGGCTTAATTTCTGCCACGTATGGGCCGATTTTTAGTCCTAGTTCCTTGATCACACTTAGTACTAGATAGTTATTTAAAAAACAAAACGGCCCACGGAAATATTAGCTTTTTCTAGCCTCTGACATGAATGTTAACTGTGCCATGTTCGTTGTTCGTTCCAGGAGAAACCTCCTCGCTCTCCTACTCCAGAAGCGGTAGTACTTTTTTTTCCAAAGGCTTTTATTTTGCAGATTCGCTTGGGAAATTCGCCCGACCTAAAGAAACTTACCATCCAACTTCTCCGTCCTTCTTAAGTTTAAACTCTTCAATAATTATTTAAATTATTTGGATTTTTTACATCTTTGATTTAATAAACAATACGTCAAATATATCACTCCGAGTTGGATGGAAGGGATTCTTGTCTGGGATTAAGCTGGGTTTTTCGCTTTCAGCACGTTTCGCTTTTAATAGTAGTGGTCGTATTCGAACGTTTTCTTAGATCTTTTCTATCGAATTTTGCATGTTTAGTTTGATGGCATGGTAGTTTGACGGGTAACGATTTCTAGTATAAAGGTCAAAAGGCACAGCAGGATTAAGGAGGTAAAAGAACATCTTTTAGAGTAGAAAACAGTAGCTGTTCCTTTATTCCCCTCTCCTTAAAAGATATATACGCACTTGCTTGTTTGGATGTTGCTCTTTCACACTGAACAATCCCGCTTATAACGCTTTTTAGATAGAATCGCCACCGTCCATAACTACGATCTGGGGGGGTAAAAGACCCTTTTTGATCCCGTGCAGCCTTCGCGTCTAAACCGCATTGATTTTTTAATTACTCTGAATCTATCCTACTTACTACCAAAAAAAGAACTAAAAAACATCTTTCCGCTCTTAAGTAAATGACCAAATTAATCGCGCTATGAAGAGTCACGAGCTTTGAAAATGCCTTCGCATATGGGAACCTTTGAGCGTGGGGTTTATTTTGGCTTTGATTTAGAAGCAGTCACTTTTTGAGCGACTCATGGGCATGGCTCGTACGGGCTCCAGCAAAGGATCGCTTGCGCATCCTCATGGAACCTCCCATGCTAATAACTCAGGGGGTACTGTCGGAGGCGGAGTTCAAGAAGATCACGGACAGGACAATGGACGCAGGCCAAGCACGGCCGTTGCCCAGCCACCAGCAGCGTCCAGGTACTTATCAGAAAACAGAAAACCATGTACCAACCAGGTACTTGGTTTAAGACAATATTTTGGGGGGAGCCGAGCCCTGATGAATCTAACACAACTTTGTAATTTATTGTGGTTAACCCTTTTCAACAGCAGCAAACGAAAGGTGACGGACTCTGGTTTGGATCTTCCTGCTCGTTCAACTTCCTCAGTCTCACCGGCCACTTTTGAAACCGTGGAGCGCAGTAGTCGCTTAGCAGTAGCGCCCTATTCTTTGTCCCCGCCTGTAGTTTCGCCCTCAGCCTCCTCGTCTAGCCCTCAAGCCCTGAACCTCGTGCAGCAATTACCTGGAGTCACATCTTCCTCGCAGGTGCCTCTGCTAGCTCACGCTTCCCTTACTATTTGACACACGTGACACAAATTCATTGTGCTGCACACCAAGCTGCCTCCAAAACTGCCAATCTCTCGCATTTCTTTTTTTTTTTTTATTTTTCCTCACATCCCTTGGCTGTATTCAGCTTTTGGTTTCAGTCTTTCTTTTTTTGGGTTAAAAGATTTCTTTTCTTGAGGTGGCTTACAGAGATGGCGATTTGGAAGCACTGCGTGTCACAACGAGACGTTTTTTTCTGTTATCTATCGCGTGTGGGGCGTCTCGTAACACTTAACTTTGACCAGAACAGCTTGTGTGGCTTTCGGGAGAAGCTGTCGGGCAAATAGGGCTACCTACTTCCCGTTTCTCGCCATTTTCCTAGTTTCCACCTCCTGAGTTAACGTTTTCCTTTCCCCTTTTCTGTATCGTAGTCGCTTAATTAGTGAACCTAGCGGTTTTTTTGTTTTTGTTTTTTACGTGTCATTCTTGATGGTCGTCATCCATGACAGAAGGTGCAGGTAAAGTGACGTGCAGCTCTTGTTTTTATTTTAGGTGTTTATTTTCTTTAAAAAAAAATTTCCTATTGCTTGTGTGTGGAGTTGAGCTTGCGTAGATGTTGCCTAGTTAGCTTGGGACTAAGTTTAGGGGGATTCCGCGAGAACCCGGACTCATTTTCTCATGTGGTGCAGGTTATCGAGATGCAGGATGTCCATCCTGACCACAGGTCGCCATCACTGGAATCTGTGGACCGTCAGCGACTGCGTCCAGACGCCAACATGACTGACCGACCTTGGTCGCCTCAAGGGAGGTCGCATTCACCACATGGTTCGTTCCGAAACCGGTCCCCTACACCGAATCGTCGGAATCATCACGACATCGGCTTCAGTGACGCCGTTTCGGATGTCGTTGAGATCGTAAAGCATGAAACAAGTCGGCGAGGTCGTGCCAGAGGTAAAAGAACCAAAATACCCTTCACGTTTAATAACTTAAGTTGTCGTCGATTCTTGTGTCCCATTTTCAGCCAAATTACGCGGAGATGAATACAATCTGTCGCCCGTCCGCGGCAGGAGTCCTTTATGGCACGGACTTCACGAACACGAGCATCGTTCTCATTCACAAGTTTCTCCACATGGGCGATACTTTTACCGCTCAGGCTCCATCAGTCCCGACAGGCGAAGAAACTCACGTAGTCCCAGTCCAAGCATGAGTCAGGGGCCATTGCGAGGGGGCGCTCCAATGCCCACAACGCCAGGCAGACGCGGGTTTCGCTCAGCTACCAGCAGCTTGGAGAATCCTTCGCGGAGTCCGACTCCCGAAGGTGAAGTGTCGAGTCGAGGACCTCGGATACGAAACCTGGCTGGCGAAGGGAACCTGAGCCAACACAGTTACCCGACTCTACCGCAGCGCCGCTCAGGAGGTCGCCGCTTACCACCCACACCACGTAAGCCATCGACCCTCAACTTGGGCGCGGTCGGTCCCGTGTCGCACCGATTGCCCCGCTCGCCCACTGCACCTCACCTTGGCCGCATGGCAGCGGGAGCCACGGTGGGAATCACGGCGCTCACCTTGGGTCCCGGCAACATTAACTTCCCCAAACTCAATGCCTCTCCGACCCATGCTGTGCGTGCTGAATTGCCACCCGTACCCACCGGATTCCAAAGACATCCACGAACGCAACCGTTACCGCCCGGAGGAGGAGCCGCCCGAGGCCACCTGCGTGAAGGAGGCGTGGGCTTCAGTGCAGGTGACCGCGTAATGCCTTTACCCGAACCTATGAGTTATGAACAAGCGCTAGCTATGGGCCGTGGTGCTGGGACGGGTACTGGTACCGGTAGACAGCTACCTTCTCCTTTACCTAACGGTTATAAACCGGGACAAGCTAACCCGCGAGATCCGCGTGGCCGTGAATGGCGAGGAAGTTCCAGTGTACCGGCAGTAGCAGTAGCCCCAGGACTTCCCGGACGACGGACAGCAAGGCCGCCCCTTCCCAAAGGAGGAGGGGGACGTGGCAGTAGTGGTGGTAGTGGTGTGAACCTTGCAGGCGACGTCTCGAGGCACAGTGATTCGGACGACGATGATTGGTGCTAGCATTGAGTCACGGACACCCTTGCAAAAGACAATTTTTCAAGTTGCGAACAAGGGGTGTCTTAACATGTTGACATCCCATCTCTGGGGAGAAATGTGAACGAAAATGGTCTGGAAACTGACGACTTGCCTCTTTTCACGTGTGGTGTGGGTGTCACTTGAAGCGTATTTTGAGTCAGTTGGTGAATTTTTTGCCTAGGGGAAAACATACCGACAAAAAAGAGAGACATGCGAATAGACACGACTGTTTAGCGACTGATTCAAGCCAACGGTGCAGGACCAAAAATTATAGTTGGACCTGGTTTTTTCCACTCTTCTTCTCCTTTATAGTTAGCGAAAATTTAGTCACCATTTTTGCAATCGTAGATTTGTTTCTTTTCACAGTAAAAAGTTGAATAAGAAGAAAAAAAAATAAGGTTCTTATTAGCCCTACTCCCCCTAGCAACATGTCATTTTTTAAAGAGTGTAAACATTGTCAAGATGACTGGTTTTTAAAATTAAGATCTGACGAGAAAAGTTACCGCCCTTAAAAACAAATTTAGAATCTTCTCCTGCTGCTCCTCTTTCTCTTCGTTCCTTTGTCGTGTTAGTCAAATTCTACCCTTCTATCCTCGTGTTAAATCAAGCAAGTTCTTCTTCCCCCCCATGATAGCTGGTTTCCAAGATGGAGGATGACTTGGATAATGTTGGAAGTCATTCAACAGAACACGGGTGCGAAGTAAAAGAAAAGCGAGATGATGTGCTTTGTGTCCAGCAAAGACTTTGTGCCATTGCTACACCAAGTGCTTTTACCCCATAAAAAAACAGATGGCGGCACATTATTCAAGAAATTTTTTTAAAAGGCGAGCGATTAAAGGAAAAAGAGAGAAAAACCAGTTCTTCATCTGTGATATTCTGTCAAACTTTAAGAAAAGGGAAAAAGAGCCCACTTTACTTATAATTCCAATCACAGCAGCCATCACCACCCAATTTTTTCCATTTTTGTCTCATCTTCTCAACCAAACCAATGTGTTCGTCAGCACGTGATGTTTTTCCATCATCAGTGACTATAACTTCCCTTGGAAGATAGTTTTCAATATCATTTCTTTGGTCTTCAATCTCATTTCAGCGTTTTTACGGGATCTTGAGTTGAACATTGCTTTCAAATGATTACCCCTTCTGGTTGGAACATCCTGAAATCTGTTTCAACTTACTCATTTAGTCTTCTAGCAAAAATAACAAAAAAAATGCTCGCACACAAACCTTACTTCTTGGATTTTCTGGTGGCAGAATTTGATCCTTTACCTGGTGAAATTTTTGACAAAGTCCCTTCTCTTCTGTGCAATTCACAGTACAATAGGATGGTTGGGATGTCTGTCGCCTATACACACCATCCTACTCTACCCTGGGTCCGTTCTATTTCTTGCTCTCAACTTGAATTTCTGAGCTTGATTACATTAATCAAACATGAAATTCCGGTACCTCTTTACTTCCATATATTCCTTGACCTTGGCTAACTGCCGTTACATAAACATGACTAATCAAAACTAACAACAATTTGGCACCTTCCGAAAGATTCTTCTTTAGTGGTGGAATAACCGCAATTTGGTGTCGACAAGTACGATTCCGTGTTCGTCGCATGCGTCAATGACCACTTGGTCGTTATTCGACCCCAATGGACTGGCAATGTAATGAACACCGCTCTGCAAGAGTTTGGGTATTACTAAGCAATTCTTTCCGTGTAAGTCACAAGGGAAATTGGTACCTGGCGTGCTCGATCGATGTTGTCACGGAAAGGGAAGAAGGCGTCGGAGCTAAGTGCCACGTCCTTCAGTTGCGCAATCCATTCTTGCTTATCTTCCTCCGTAAGATCAACGGGAACAACTTCAAAGGCTACTTCCCAAGCGGCTCGTTCCATGTCTTTGCCTACAGTGCCACTGACGTAGTTGTCAATCGCATTGGAAATTTCAGCTCGCTTAACTCCTTTCTTGAACTGCATCCCCAGCACGCGAGGATGGTGACGTAACCACCTAAAAATAACAAAATAATAATATAACAAGAAAAAAGCACATACAGAATGTAGGTCTGCAATTTGAAGCCTTTTTCCCCCTTACCAATTATTCGCTTTCTCTCCAGCTAAACGTGTACAATGAATACGAGATTGCTGGCCAGCCCCAATTCCGATCACTTGCCCGTCTTTGGCATAGCACACGGAATTCGATTGTGTGTATTTAAGTGCGATAGTAGCCACTATCAAGTCCCGTATCGCTCCCTCGGTGAGCTAAATGATTTTCCAAATATTATGATTCATTTCCACCAAAAATAAATAGAGGACGTACTTCTTTCTTCTGCGTTACAGCATTGGCAAACAAACTCTCATTAATATCCGCAGCATTTCGCTTTTGCTCCAAGACCAAACCGAATAATGTACGGCGTTCCATGGTAGGTGGCTCGTAATCGGGATCCATCTACGGGAAAAATTCACACGGTAAGCCATGCTTAGTTCAATTGGATTTTTGTTTCTTGTGTACAGACAAACCGTGGGAGGGGAATTTCTTCATTACTTCCACTTTCTACATGAAAGTAATAGGAAATAACATCTACCCTGTTTCTATGAGACTTTTGTGTGGCAGTCGCAGCTAATTAATCCCACAAGACTTGTTTCATTGTCTCCATGAAGCAAAACCTGAGATTTTGTAGTCATGGAAACTCAACCCACACGCACACAAGCAACGACTAACGAATCTCTTCAGAATCTGGCCAAATAGCAACGGCTCCTAGTTTTGTTCCGTTACTCTCTCCTTCACTTCCTATCGAGATACACGCTAGGACTATACGCCTGGCTGGTTTCAACTGTAGTGATTTTAAAAAAAATCCTCATGTGAAATTCGGAACAAAAATGTTTGCCAAAGTTGATACGACATCCGACATTTGGGTCTGGTATAGTAAAAACGTTTCTCGATCTGCCTACGTGCTAAACGTCGCTTCTAATGTGGTAGTTTTCAACGAAAGTTCGGTCCTAAGTATACCGCCCCCGGTTAATTTTAGCCAGCATGCGGAATTTTGTTGGTACCAACACTTTAAGGAGAACTGGACCTCGCTAGTCACACTACTGTGCATGTGTGCGGCGCTGGTACTGAACGTAACTCTTCTCTCATTCGGCTGTCGCCGTAGAGCCGTTCAAAGTTTGTGGCTCCTCTTAAATTTAGCTAGTTCGGATCTCATGGTGAATCTTCTACATTTGCCTCGAATCATGTTCCAGATTTTTGACGAAACGCCGATCCCCGTCGTATGCTTCATGCAGTACCTAGCATGGGGTGTTTTCGCTGGCTCGTCCATGGGCGGAATCCTTTTAATTAGTGTTATGCGATGGTGGGCTTACGTGGATGTCCCCAGAACGCAAGCAGAGCGCTGTAGCAAAATCTTAATGTTTCTCTCGTGGGCTACAAGCCTGTTAATGGGGTTCGCGATACAACTCACCTTGTTGGTTCCGTACTTGGAATACCGCGTCCAACTCTGTTCGTCAAGTGCAATCCAACACGTACTACACAAGTACGCGAATCTCTTTCAAATAACTTTCCTCTCTATGCTGTTGTGTCTAATTTTCTGCAACGTAACGCGTTGGGAAAGGATTCCAGGCAATCGCGTGCATCCGATCGTCAGTATCATTTCCAGCCAAGGTCACCGTTGCAACGCAGACTGCGTTTGCTCGGATCCGGGTGATTCGTTTTCTATGCGAGGTAATTCACCATTCGGTAACCTTATAGACGGCCTGGAACCAGTTTTCCCTGACGCAGGAAGAAGGGCCAAGGAAATACAGAACGGAAACCCTAGAGAAGTCCAGTCGTACTTGTTTACGGCTACGTGGAGTCACAGCTTTCCAACAGAGCGTGTAATGCCGCCTGCTTTGCCTAATAAAAATACTCCACCCGGAACCTTTGATAATGATGCGACCTGCCCTCATCCCTATATAGGAGCGGAACACAAGCCCATGGACCTGTTGGAGGTCTGGCCAGCCAAACGTAACAAAAGCTCCCAGTTAACGTACATTGCTACTGCAAGTCCAGAACCCAATCATCAGCAAGCGTTATCGAATTACTCCGCTGATACATCCGAGCTTTCGCACCATTCATCTCCCATGGCTTCCAAAATGCCCAAGCCCAAGTTAAACGACCGCTTAAAACAACTGAGTCTCAAATACGGCGATCACGACATAGAAGCATACGACTCGCCGTCGCACGAAAGCCCTACATTAAGTCAGAAAAGGCGTCGCCGATTAAGGAAAAACAAATCTAATTCTAGTCAAGGAAAAAGCCGTTGTTTGAGCGGTCTCTGCCAAGGTTTTTCCCTAATCTGTAAAACTCATACGCAAAATTGCATTATTATTTTTGCCTTTCTCGCGAAATATCTGCCTATCTTGATTTTACTTCTTTTATGCGCTAACGGTAGTCCCATTAAAGCGTTGCCCACAGAAGACCTGGTCTTTGCTTGGATGACCTTTGTTACCATGTTGAACCCACTGTTTTACGGTTTCCAGCACCCTAGCATCCGAACTCAGTACCGCAAGACCTGGCGTCGCTCGTGCTTGTCGCATGCGTAATAAGATAGGAAGGCGTATTACCTGCAAAACACAGAATGCTCCGTTTTTCTTTTTCTTGAGCAATGCCAAAGCCTCATCCGTGTAGCTAGGAGCCACAATTCCATCCGAAACCTTCAAAGTAGAACATGTAAAGTATACCAACTTGCGATTAATACAAGAAAAAATACTTCTCGGGAGATAATTCTGGCGGTAATAGCATCACAGGTATCAGAAAGAGCAACGAAGTCCCCAAACGAAGACATACGATCTGAACCTCGAGCTCGGGCATATGCGGCCGCCACTGGAGTCAATTCGCTCAAAATGTCTTCTACCATGCATACCTTAGCCTAAATGTAAGTTTGTTTTAGTTGCCTTTGTCACCCCCTAAAGACTGTCCTTATATCAGTGTTCCAGATCTTTCTTTGTCGGATCTTTGATCATTTTCGACCATTCATCAACTTCTGTTGATCCGATCCGATCAAATCCTGCAAAACTTCCAAAAATCTAGATCCGGATCTTAAAAGGATCCGCACCGGATCATTTCATGGAAAACAATAATACAAATAAGCTTCGAATAAAAAAATAGTACAAAAATACGAAACTAGAAATCGAAAATCGAACTGTGCCCACTCGTTGGGCTGATTTGGTCGATAAATTTCCAAAAAAATCGATCCGATCCATGACACTTTACGGTGCAACGCGATTTTATCAGTTCAAATGTCGGATTTGATCGGATCATTTTTGAAAGATCAAGAACACTGCCTGCCTTATGTATATGACGTATACCTCTTCGGGTGTCAGAGGGATTCCCACAGCAGCGCCAGCAGGACTGACGTGTTTGAAAGATGCAGCGGCAGGCAAATGCAAAGCTGCTTTCAATTCCCGGACCAGTTGCCAGGCGTTGAGGGTATCGCACAAATTGATGAAGCCTGGTGAGCCGTTGATGACTACAGAAACGAAATGGAAAAACTTTTGTTTATTACATCTCCTTCGTGATCTACAAAAAACTGGACCTTTCAAGGGTAAGCGTTCTTGCGTGGTGTACAGTTGGGCTGGTTTCTGATGAGGATTCATACCATAGCGCAAGGGTAACTGTGCTACCCCTTGGCTGTACTGCTTACGGAAATAGTCAGCAATCGCTGTATCGTAATCTGACGTATGAACGAAAGCTTTCAGAGCAAGGCGCTTCCTAGGATTGCATATGTCAAGGGCGTAAGTGAGAACAGTAAAGCAGCCACAAAAATTCCTTGAATTACCTCGTTTCTAGAGAGGTTTCTTTGTTCGGGTTAGCTTTGAGTTCTTCAACAATAGCGGAATAATCAGTGGGATCACATACAACAGAAACACGGTCGTGATTTTTAGCGGCAGCGCGTAATAAAGCCACTCCACCTAGAAGAGAAATTAATTTCATGTCGATATTCTGAAACATGACAGATCCTACCAATATCAATGTTTTCTACGGCATCGTCAAGCTTGACACCCTCCTTAGAAACCACGTTCACAAAAGGGTACAAGTTGCAAACAACTAGCTGGATCATATTGTAGCCCAAACGATTCATGTCAGCTTCATCGCTTTCCGTGGTGCGGGACAAAATACCTAAAAATTCCATTTAGGAATGCTTCATCGAGGAATATGGAATTTTTACCCGCATGCACCGCAGGGTGCAGAGTTTTCACTCGCCCTCCGAGCATTTCAGGATGTCCGGTGATGTCAGAAACATCTTGGACCGTCAAGCCTGCATGGCGGAGTGCCGTTGCTGTTCCTCCCGATGCCACGAGATTAAAACCCAACGAATTCAAATGTTGTGCGAGGTCATTCAGCCCGCTTTTATCGGAAACGCTCAATAATGCTATTTGAATGTGTTTTTAATATTAATACTTATGGCAACTGGGAATTCTCTACCGTAATTTTTGTTCGCCATGTTAAGAATGTCTGCTGAATAGACGTCGAGTTCACGGAAAACTAGGCCCCACTCTATAGCAAAGCAGTTGCTGGGTGACTAAGATCCGAAATATCGTCCTGCGTGGAGCGCATCAGTAACTGTCCGGCCTTGAAAAAGGAGTTTCGAATTGACCTTGGTCTCTCAGTGGTTGGCTAGGGGCGCTTTGACGGACCGACCGACCTCGTCGTACGCTCATACAGCGTTTCATAGAATAGAGAAACTTCCAATTTACGAGATCTGAGGAGCGAAAAACCTTATTACAAACATTTGCAGTTTCGAGTTTGTGTAGTAAGTATAATTAGAATATGCTATTTGACCAACGCAATGCAATGTTACATTGTACTGTTCGTGAAACTTTTATAAAATAAAAAAACAAGCAGGTTCCTCACTGGGAAGATTGGTACTGCCGTTATGTAAGTATTTACATTTAGACTTGGACACGTGTTGGCTAGGACAACCTTGCATTTAGAAAATATCCGACCGGTTCTGTTGCAAGCAGTGTTCTGGATCTTTTTAAAAAGATCCGATCCGATCATTTGGCCGGATCGGATCGGGGCTGCATCGTGAAGTAGTCGGATCGGATCTATTTTTCCCGAAAAATTTGCCGATCATATCAGGCCACCTAGTGTCCGAAATAGGTTCGAATTTTCGGTAGTTATGCAAAGGGACCAATTGAAGAGTAAACTTCCGGATTTTGCATAAATTTATCATCATTGATAAATTATGGCCAAACATAGTAAATAATAAATGTGCCTTTATTCCATTCAAT
>RJJA01000227.1:0-99129 GCA_003724045.1 Lepidurus arcticus | reverse complement strand
CACAAAAATCTGACTTTTTCTTCGCGCCGCGACTTGCGGGCTCCGCTGAACGCCATGCAGCGAGCGTTACCCGCATAGTCGGAACCGCCTCGTGCGGTCCCATTGCCAGGGGATGGGCTCTTTACTGCGAAGCCAAACCGAAACTTGCCCAAAGGCTCTCGGCGCGGGTCTCGGGCCGTCCGGACGGCAAGCTACGCCGATCGGGCGATGGCGCGAAGAATAATTAAGTTTTTTGGGATTGAGTTTGTAAATAACCAAAGCACATAGAGACTTGTTTAAGCATTATAAATAAAGATAATAGTGCCGCCCTTATGAATAGAAGGTCCGATTTTGAATGCGCTAATAGGTAAAGGCGCTAGGTTTCCGGCCAACTGTCCCCCCGTGCTATAAGGATAGGGAAATTTGAATTTTGTACCAAAGGGGCGGAGCTAAAACCAATAAATAATTAATTACTCTGTTAATATGCATAATTGACACAGGGGTTCTTCAGTCAGAACATGTAGTTTGTTCTCTTCTATACCATATATTTTTCATACATGAAAAAGGACTAGAGCACGTCGAAACCACGTCGTACTTGTAACATTCGATACTAGCAGCGGCCACTAGTTGGCCACAATTGATCGGTAAATTTTCCTTTAAAGAAAGATACGATCCACGCTCTTTATGACATACCGACGATCCGATCCAATCAAATGATCGGATCGGATCGGGATCTTTTTGGGAAGATCCAAAGCACTGGTGGCTAGGCAATCTAGTGTTTGGGCCATCTAGACGCCACGCTTAGAAATTTTTTAGATTTTTTAAAAAAAAATTCCATAAAATTATCAGATCTTTGAGCGGAACGGATCTGAACGGAACGGATCTTTAAGGTGAGGCGGAACGTCCGTTCAGAACTAGTTCTTTTGAAAATTTTGACAAAATAGAACGGAACGGAGCAACAGAAGTTGACCAAAGAACGATAGAGAACGACGTTCCGGTAAAACAGAAGTTCCGGAACACTGGTGTAAACTAATCCCTAATGACAGTAACGTTTCCATGCCTCGGTTGAGTTAAATTAGGTTAGGTTAAGTTAGGACTCCCCCCTTCCCTGAAAAGCACACATCTTCCTCTCCCTTACTCCCGAAACGCGTCTTTTTTTATTAAAGGGTAGCATCGCTAGGTGGAAGCACGTACTGGTTGAAAACGAGGGAATTTTTCTCCCGAGCCGCCACAATTAGTTACGTGTGTATTTTAACAGCCGAGTCGTGTTTGGTGACACATAGCGTAGTGTGTAACATTCTCCACGTCGCCGAAATAAGCGTGGGAAATGAGTAGGAACGGTGTGCTTTAAAAGCAGCGTTCTCAGGCGCGTCTTTTTATTCAGCTTTTAGCCTAAACCGGGTTAGATGCGTGAAAGCTAAAAGACAATGGGTGGAACGTTAAGTTTGAGACCCTTTTCCGATCTAGATCTAGAATTAGATTTCCGAGCTGTAATCGCTGGACGTCAAGAAGCAGGCGCTGTTGAAGGTGAAGAACGTATTCCAGCAATTAAACGAAAAGGTAATTTTGCTTTAAACATTCAGAATTTTATATAATACATTAAAATGGAATGAAGTTAAGTGTCGGATTTTCTTAGGAAAATATAATGAGAAGTTCCCGGATTTGAGCGAATTGCCGCCAGAACTTGGATTAGCAGTTCTTTCCCATCTAGACGCCACAGACCTTTGTTTAGCTTCGTGTGTATGGTACGGTCTTGCTGAAGATGAAAGCTTATGGCGAGGGTAATAGATTTATTGGTCATTTAAAGCACTTCATTCTTGTCTCATTTAATTGGAACATTTATTTCAGACTCTGTAAGAGTCAGTGGGGTTATATTTCGGCTTACCGTCGTCCTTTGGTAGCTGGGATGTCGTATAGACGCCTTTATCTATTGTTGGATGAAGGAACTCTGACATTTAATGCAGAAGCAGCTATGGTTTGTTTTATTTTTGTTTAGAAGTTTTTTTTCTTCTTACATTTTATGATTAGTTCATTAAAAGTTATCGTGCTTTAGGGCATGGATTACTTTTTTCGTCACGACCTTCTGGACGATAATCCGGATGAGATTGCACGCTTCTTTCATTGCACCTCCAAATTGAATTTGGAACACACACGGTGTTTTTTGGATGAAAGGTGATTAACTTTAAGTTTACGGGCTGAAAAAAATCGATATTTAATGGAATGAATTCGAGTAGACGTGATGTCTTGGAAAAACTAGTCAGTCTTCAGAACTTTAGCAACCAGTTCTTGCCGAACGCACTGAGGAAGTTTTTTGCGCGTTTACAAGCGCCGAATAGTCGTGGCAACTACCTGCAAGCATTATTAGATAAGTTTTCGCGTCGTTTCTGCGATTGTAATCCCCAACTCGGGCTTACTCATGGTAACTTCGAGCTAAATATGAAAAATAAAATGCTTTATTATGATTTTCGTTTCCTAGATACTGTATATATTCTTTGTTACTCACTGATAATGCTATCTGTGGACCTATGCAGCCCTCACGTGAAAAACAAAATGTCCAAACGGGAATTTATTCGAAACGTCCGACGAGCATTGCGTTTACGCATTGATGATGAATTGTGTGGTCATTTGTACGATGACATTTACTTAAGAGGACATATTGCACCTAATAGTGAGTTGTAAAGGACAAGTATTTTTAATTACGCTTTTTTGCAAAAGATGCACAGTTGATGTCCAGGTTGTGAACTGTATTATCGTGTTTCAATGAAATAAACATAGTCACTATCACTTATGCTCCCAGGAAATTTTAGCAACATTCAGATAATAGCGAGTCTTAGCCGCCTAACCCTATAGCCTCACTCTCAACCCCCAAGTAGTTTTCCAAACTCTGTAGAAACGTTTACTTTTAATTAAAAATATCCTTTCAACCTAGTTAAAAATCCGAAATGTAATACTTTCTTCACTTTTCCCTAACTATGACTACAAGTAAGTCCTTGTTTTAACGTTAAGGTAGAAGTAGACTTAAAAAATGGCTATTATTTCCTAGCGGCAGCAGCAAAACACAATTCCATAGCGCTAAGGTGAAGGACAGCTTATCACTAAGAGGCGTAGCGTAACCTATCGTTTAGTAGTCGTTATTCTGTCAATAGAGGAGTAGTCTTGAAACTGAAAGGCGTGATTATGCTAAAGAAAGATGTAGTTTAATGATTAATCGTGACAATGTTCTCTCGGAAGTCTGCTAGCCGTTACCTTGCCAAAATGAGGCGCGGACTACCGAAAAGAGGCGTGGCCTGTACAAAGAGGCAGTATGAACGTTTCAAACTCTTAACTCACCGTTAGACCTGGACAGGATCGTAACAATGCTGTTAGAATACTAAACTATTAGACTACGCCTCTTTTTAAACCAATATAACGACTACACCGCTTTTAGATTTTAGGAATTTTCCGAAAAATTGTTCAGATAACACTTGAATTACTGACAATAGCGTCAAATATACTAGAAAACCCTTGGAATTTTAGGTTGTCTTTGTATACTTGCAAATTTGTTAAAAATTATCTTCAAATCTTTTAAATTGAAATTTCGATTTTTATCCGATAGAAAGAAACGAGACTTAAACGCGCAAAAACTATATTACCAATCGTTGAAAATAGAAAATACATACCCTTTTAACACTAGAAATAGTAGTCAATGTACACAACAGCTACCCAGGCCCGGGAGCTATGACTTCTCTAACGTAAAATACAGTATAATACCAATTACAATGGCAACGGTAAAACCAACACCAACAAAAAAGCATAAACATTTGCGATGAGTTTTCTAGAAACAATACGTTACTTAACTATAAAATAATCTCTTTCCATCCTTAATTACCTGATAATTGGCAGCCTTTTCCAATTGCTGTCTTCCTTGTTCTACGGTACCATGTGTCGACTCTATATTGTTTTCAATGGAATCTATATAGCAAAAACAAAGAAAAAATTAGACCCCGAAAAACTATGATAAATCCAGGAAACTTACTTATCGTATCTCCTTGTTCATGAACCATCGTAGCCAGTTCCTTCATAATCTGATTCACATCCAGAATATCGTTTTCTATGAGTCGGACTCGTTGTTCTCGTTCCAGCAACATCGCGGTGTCAAATTCCGCTTCTTGGAGTAATTGTAACTGTTGGTGGCGTTCCTCTGCTTCACTTTCTAGTAATTGATGCCTATCACTTTCCTCTGAGCTATGTTTAGGTACTTGGTAAGGCAAAGGAAGCGACGATTTCATTCTCTGAGCGACTTCCTATGTGCAAATGTACGTTCAATGTCATTCCATACGCAGAAAAACGTTACAACAACCTTCTGTAGGTAACTATATCTTTGTAACGACTCCTGGAATTCCGACCTAAGCCTTTCGGTTTGTAATCTTAATGGCCTTTCAGCTTGTCTAGCCAAATTTGTTAGCTTTCTTATATCAAGGCTAGTTTGGGTAATTATTTGGTTTGTACTCAGCTGCGTAATATGCCTAATAAAATACATTATACGTATGAAGCATAAAATATGAAAAGGCTGTTCGGTTGATGTAAAACATACAAAGAGTCTCGAAAGCCTTGCGAATCCCGTTCAGTCCCCAAAATTTTGACACCTCTTTCCAAATTCGATCCATTGCTTTGTATAGTAAAAATGTTGCTAGAAACAGCTTCGCATATCTAAAGGAATCCAAAGTACACATTTACATAAAATTATTTCCTAATTAAAGACAACTTACTGCCCTGAATTCCGTTTCACTAAAACCAGCATTTCTTTGCCCTCCCACGACTAAAACTTCGGGTGGAATGTAAGGATCCATGGAACCATAAGCTCCCCTTGAACTGTTAGGAAATTTACTCGACATTAAAATTGCAACACCCTTCTCAAGAAGAATTAAGGCTTCATGAGCCCCAAAATTAAACTATTTTCCTCCCACCAAAACAGTCCCAAAGTAAATAGTGTAGCTCGTAGTTGGTATATCTCACTAGGCTTAAATTGATTCCAATTTTCTTTTACTTCACTCGTAGCTTTTTTGAGGTAGGATAGGATATAGTAGTACGAACTTGGAAACTTATAAGATTTTAGCACGAATGTTGTATTTATAACATAAAGCTGTATCACAAGCTAAAGATACGCTATATGGAATACTACGGTTACTACTAGGGTTTTTGCAGATGAACAACCATAAGGCGGTACTTGGCCACCGTTTTTCCGTCGTTGGAAGGCGATTTGATTTTTATCAGCTCCTGTAAGCTTTCGATGATATACTTGTCTTGCAAGGTACAGGGGATTCGTTTGACAAAGGGATTGACAGCGGTTATGGCACCTAGGAAAGAATGTTAACAACCCAAAATTGCCTGCAAACCGAGAGCCTTTCGCAAAAGTCTTTTACTTTTGACATGATTGATGTTATCGTAGCCATAAGTTTGCCACGGCGCCTGACAGTCCAAAACGTCGAAACCGACCTTGTCGCACAAGCTCTCAAATTCTTCAGCAGGAGATACGGAATGCTGATACGGCGGAATGTAATCGTTGACATCCTATAACCATAAGGAACATCTTAAATAAGACAAAAGAAAACCTTACAAAAAAACACAATAACAAATCGTTACTTTCATGTATTCCATCCATTCCGTCTTTTCACTCATCCGCTCGTAGACTGTGAAGATTGGATTGGAGGCTAGGAATACTAACAAAACTTCGCCATTAGTCTCTGTTAAGTTGTATAAGTTCTCCAATACACGCCTATAGCAAGATTTCCGATTATTAATACACCTATGTATCGAAAAATGTACACGTAAATACTTCTGATCTCGGATCCAGTGAAGGCAATAGAAAGAAAAGATCTTGTTGAAGC
Source organism: Lepidurus arcticus (assembly GCA_003724045.1). NCBI lineage: Eukaryota > Metazoa > Arthropoda > Branchiopoda > Notostraca > Triopsidae > Lepidurus > Lepidurus arcticus. The sequence continues at coordinate 93,283 of RJJA01000227.1, read as the reverse complement.
CTTGGGGGAAGATTTGCCGTGGTTGGATCACTCTAGCAATGTCGACTTGCACGAATCGCAAACGATCGTCATGACAGGAATGGTTTTTTTCCGCAAACGCTACCATTTCCTTGGAAATATCCAGTCCGACAATCCTTTCACACCTAGTAGAGTCCCAAAAAATGAACATTAAGAATCCAATTTCGATGCTAGCATTGAGGCAATACTCCGCAATCAAAACAACAACATTCTTTTACGAAACTCAAATGTAAAGCCAAATTTATACGGAAAGGTAAAGATCTGTGAGCTAAATTAACTTGAAATAAAACTTACTTGAGGATATGAGGAGCCAGTAAGTGACAGGTAATATCTCCAGATCCACAACCCACGTCGAGTACCCGATCTTGGTCGCCCCACGTCATTTGGCTGACATACTGTGCCAAAACAATAGCGGCATCTCTTTTCTGCAACGCATTCGATGAAACGTACAGCTCTGGATTCTCCATATCAGCTCGAAAGAAAAGAAAACAGCACAGTCACCAACACGAGTCGTAAACCCAAATTGGTGGCACCCAAAGTAGCCACTCCAGGCTTTATATATGGCACCGTTCGGTATTCATAGGAATGAGTACCAGCCACTTAACAAAATATAATCCCTTCATCTCAACGATGGCTCTGCCAGATACCTAAACTACACTATATTCACGAAAACCAACTTCTAAGAAGATTAATCTACTAGACAAATCCTTTGAGGGTTTCATTTTTTTTTCTTAAAAAACAAGTTTTATGAATGCAATTTGTTTTTCCTTTTTTTTTTCCCACAAAAAAAGCCTTTTTTAACCCAAAATACATTTTGAGTTTTAACCTTTTGTGGACGAGACAAATGGTTATCCAGGAGGCCATCGACACCACTAGGAAAAAGAAATTCAAGAAAGTAAAAGACTTTTGAAAGATGTTTGGAGCCACGCAATAAAGAACCGGAGTAGACTTAAGCGATTAATAAATAAAATAAACCCAACTTTCATATAAGGCCGCCTTCAGACAACATGGACAACCCCAAACCCTTTATGTTAATCACGATCCCCGCTCTTATATAATGAAGAGAATCAATTAGACAACGCAATGGTCTTGGGCACGCCATTTTTCCAAAGGTCCGAAAATAAAAAAAAATATATATATAAACTGTCTATCCCAATTAATCCTCCTTCGTTGTTATGTTTTCAAACTGTTTAAGAACCTCAAGAAGAAATTTGCGCAAAGATAAAGGGGTATACGTGTATAATAATAAAAGCAGGAAAAAAGCATACCTTTGGGGTTTGGAGTTACTTTTGCTCATCAGTAACGTCCCGACAAAGAAATGAACATTTTGGCGATAGCATCAAGTCTATAAGTGTACGTCACGGCGCATCAAACAAGTTCGGCATCCGTTGATTTCTAATAACACGCACTATACAGTCAAAAGTTCTCCTTTCTGAACTGATTATCAGCTCTCTTAACTAAAGCAAAAAAACGGTCCTACTTCGCTCTTTTTCTTTTCTTCTGTTTCATATTCTCTTTTGTTCTTGCAGAACTCTTTCTGTTTCGCTACACATTGTGTTTATCCAATAGTACAGCGTAAAAGTCACCGTAATTTTACAATAAATGATGTAACTTTTTATTATAATTTGCTTATCGTTAATTTGTAAATTTCCTGCGTTGTGTTTAGAAAAGTTCATTCGTAATGCTACAAATGGCAACCGTTTTAATTTAATTGTTTTTAAACATACAATATTCGCTTTCATATTGTAAACTGCAATTTTCATGGTAAATCTTCTTTAGTTTAATTAATTTATGAGTATTTTGTTGTAGAACAACTTCATACAATCGCTACAAAACTATATTAAAAATTTATGAAAACTTCACCAAAATTCTAGGAAAATTGTATCAGAATTTACAATATACGTCTTTACTGTATGGTCTTTGTTGGATCAATCCACAAAGCCTCAATTCGTCATTCGGGGTCGGCTTTACAGACAAGGTAAATGCAAAGCTCTTGTTTCGGGAAGTTGGGACCATTCATATGCATTTGGTGGCTAAGTGTCACGTGTGCTTCTCTTAGGTATAAGCTGTTATAGCTCTGGTTGTTACTGCACTCCCCTTTTTCCTCTCTAAGAACCCTATATAACACACAATAAAGGATTAAGGTTTGATCCACTTTTACGGTTTTTTATTAGATGGTTTGAGGTACGTTCTTTCTCACCTTTAAAAGCTTGCTTTTGGGACGTTTCTGGGGACGTTGTAAGTTATATAGACGGCACTGTACTGCATACGTCTGAGCCAATAAGGAAAAAGGCCGGAGGTATATGGAAAGAACGCGTTTCGTTATTAATAAATAGACTTTCGCTGCCTTTCAACTTCCTGTGCCGACAATTCTCCGCTCGTAACAGGTTGACAAATGTCCTTCCCATGTATCCACATCACCTATAGATCAACAAATGGAATGAATAATGATCTGATTAGACTCAAAACCGCATAATAGATATGTGTAAAAAGAAAACTCTTATTTTTTTTACCTTTTGCTATGAAGTGAAGGTAGGTAAAGCCGCTAGCTCCACGCATTCCAACTGGAAAAAGAAGGATTCATTTCCCCAAAGGGTTTTCATCCAAAGCGATGCTATATGACCAAAAGTCATGTGAAGGTAACGCCGATCAGCAATACACGCAAAACCTGTAATTAGTTTCACACTTCATTAGTGTGGCCGGCACTCAGGTCCCTCTCCTTTGAGCCCTGTTCAACAACACACCCTCTCAATTCAGACCAACCTTGCAACTCCGCCCACCCTCTTTCCCCAAATGATGAGAAAAAGCTTAAGAAGGCTCTGAAAATAAGCAGCTAAAAGGTAGTTTTAATGGTTATAATGGCCACCAAAAAGGAGTTTTCTTTGGGTTCAAACTCGTATAGTTATGAAGGGGCTACGGAAGGCCGCAAAAGGCGAAAAGGTTGTCGGGAAAAAACGAAAGCACAACCACCACAATGACAGTAATTTTCCCGCTTTTATTCCCCACCGGAAAGGGTCTTCAAGCCCAACAAAACTATATCATTAGGAAACAACAGGCACCTTCTTCTCTTTCATCCCTCCACCTCTTTACCCAAAGCCCTAGAGTTTCTCGGTATTAACTGTTACCGCGTCCCGTCCATTTACGAATCGAGTATAATATTATACTCCAGCCAGAAATCTGCCAGGCGGGGTTTTCGTTTCCTAAGATCGCGCTCAAAACCTCTTAAGAAGCCGCACTTTTTGACTACTATTAACCCTAAGTTCTTAAAAAGTTTTAAATATTCACACCTTTTCATTTAATTTCATCCCCCCCGCAAGAACAAAACGTCCCCAAATTGCTATCATTTTGAGCCAAAACGTTAAAACTTTTGCTGTTTAGCTGCAAACAACCAAAAATACATGGTTTTAGAAAGGAAATCATAATAGTACCGGATTTCGTTACAGTGGACGATTTGGGTTTGGGTTTGCACCAACTCATGGTTTAAGAGTCGTTAATTTATACGCTTTATGAAAAGGGACGTGGGTTTTCTCGAGCCAAAAAAGTATATAGGGAATAACTCTGGAGATCCGAGATTTAGAAAACAAAAATAAACTAAACAAGTGCTGGATGCAAAAAGGAGCGGGAAGGCCAAGACTTTTGGATCATAAAGTATACATAAGAAGTTATAAGAAGCGCCCCAAAAGTTCGTAAAGGGGTTGTGTATAGCCAACTATATGCAAGCCCCCCGTCGCCACCTATTTAAGCAAGAGCTATTTCAACGTTTAGCCGTGGCCACGTTTTCATTAACCCGCACAGCCAAACATAACTTATGGTTATCTTTTCCCGTCTTTCCTTGGCGTATACCAAAAGGAATATATATCGACTTGACGTAATCCCTTCACAAGACCATCACATACCAATCATAAACCACCCAATAATTTTGCGCCCAGCTTAAGTTTCTTGTCCACAACATTCCAAAGAAGCTAAATACAACTAAACATTACAATCTCCCAGCTGCTCAACTCCAACGCCCACAACCCCGTATCAAAACAGCCCCGTAGAGCCATCCAGAGGACCAACCAAGACTTGTTTGTTAGCTAAAAAGCTCTAGACAAACTAAGACTTGTTTGTTAAAAGCTCTAGGATCTAATAGTAAATACTGCCGTAATAATGAACTACTTAATAGAGCGAATTAAGATCGATTTCTCACTCAGAATAGGCTCCAGGAGACACAGAAGTTTAATCCGCAATAGTTGCAGATTAGCTACGCTGGGCAAATTGCGGACATGACAGGAAGCTACGGGAAACATTCGGTGGGTATAGTGTATATGTGTTCCTTTTAGCTTTTGTGCTGCTCCTTTTATACACAATAGTCGGAATACACGATAGCGACAACCTGGCGCCAATGCCTCATTAATTTTTCACTCTTTTACACCTTGAATGCCATTGACATGCAGCAGCTCTACGTTGCCCAAAACCCATTTTCCATTTCTAGGCTACCTTCTAGTCAAGGAAAACTATAAAAGCTCTTATCTTTTCCAAAGCAATTAATTGTTCGTAAGCATTACGAGGTAAACACAACAACCTAATTTGCAAAATTTTTCAACCTGTTCTTAGCATAAAATCTTACCAGACTTGCCCCAAATCTGTCCTTATAAAATTATAATTCTAAAAAATACTTCCGTAACCCATAATAGCTACACAAATTGGCAAACTTGGCAGTACACTCAAGCTAAATACTCGATTGCCAGTAAAAAGGAACAAGGTTTCTTGAATTGGGGAAGTTTTCTAAGATATAAAGTCTTATATAAAGACATTAAAGCGTGTCTTCATTTCCGGCAATAAAAGGCGAGTGTAAGGATTGCGTGTGTGTCTATTTGTCAATGCAATAACAACCCAAAACAATGGTTAAACACGACGGCGGTGAATTTTGGGGAGGATTTTTTTTTTTAAAAGCCCCAAAACCCAACCTTTAAAAGGGTCAATGGAATAACGCTTTAATTGACACCCTAAGCGCTTCTTGTATGTGTATGTGTAGTGGTACCTTTATTCCAATTCCCTTGGTTGTTGATAGCCTTGTTTCCCGTCGTTTGGGGGTTCAATTCCCGCCGTACTAAAAACCTATCTCCTCTATACCTCAGCACAGATATATTACTACCTACAACCTCCTCCTCTTCATCAACCCCAAAACCCTACATCTATATGTACATATCTTTGTTGAGAGTGTTGTGTGTATATATATAAAAAAGGTTTCCAATGGTCCATACCCGTTTTTTATAGCCAACGAAGCCCAAACAATCCAATTACCGCGGCGCTATAATTAGGAGCTATAATGTACTCCAATACCCAATGCTTTTTGTTTTTTTAATTTTCTAATAATGTTTCCTTTCCGTCTCTTTCGTTTGCTCAATGTCTTCCGTAAACCTACACACAACTCTACCAATTAAAATACCCCCTCCAAAAAAGTATCGCCCATCGGGCAATACACACTATCACACTAAACTAATTTCCCCATTTTTCTTTCTTGCGGTCGCGTTGTAATTTGAAAGATTGTGTGCGTCTTGTTACTCTATTTGCACACCAAGAAAAAAATCTACAAAGTAATAGAAGAATGGACGCTATAATACCTCTCGCTCTATAGTAGTCTGCATGCAGTTGCCAACAAGTTCCTGTTGTGTGTATATTGCTCTACGTGTGTATACCAGCCCAGTAACAAGCGCACTCCAAAAGCAGTATAGAATTGCCTGGTTTTGGTTTCAAGCGGGAATTATCTTGCACAAGCGATATATACATCTACAAGCAACGTCAAGCTTTATCCTTTTTCCACATGTAAAAGCCACACCCATTAAGACCGTTGACTATTTACAACGTTTAATGAGTTAGCAAGGAGAGACGACTTGGGCTTTTAAATGAACACTTTGGCGGTACGTCAGTCCCGGTCCCAAAAACCCAACCTCTCTTTAACGTTTGGGATATTTTTGTTTGTAAGCCTTGATACAATTTTTTTCAAAAACGACTTTGGATAAAAAAAAATGAAATAAAAGTATGACTCGACCAAAAACAAACATAACTACCAGTTTATAACGGGCATTATTACAGTCTCCTAACATTCTTTGTATAGCCCCCTTTTTGATTAACCTTTTCCTCCTGCCTTACAACGGCTCTCGTCTCATTAAGAAAACTCGCTTTGGGTTTATAGAGAAACTTCTGGCTTGAATTTAGAAAAAGGAAACAAAAAATAAAATAAAAAGGAATCATTAAGAAAACTTTCTTGCTCTAAAAAAGAAAAAAACTTTCGCCAGAAGTAGAAGAATGTAAGAATACTGAGTTTATGTATGGGAACGAACAAAAAAATTGGGAAGGAGTATAGTATAAAGAAGAGTAAGCGAAAAAAAGTAGCTTTTGGGGTTGTGTGTGTTTGTGAGTACTAACAAGGTTCCATGTTATTATAGGATTGCGTGACTTTAACGCACCTTTTCCTGCAAGTGCTTTTGCTTAATGAAGCTTCTATTTGCCCAAGCTTCTTCCTCTCGTTATTAGGACTTTTTTTGCGCGCCACTATTTTAATAACCATAAAAAAGAATCCGCTTATTTCCCTTCTTCCAAGATATTACTTGAAGAATGTTCCCTTTCTTCGCCTTCGAAAAAAAGGGGAAGATCCTCTTCTTCTCCTATTTTTTATTGAATCTAACTTCTTTTTAAATTTTTTTGTTTGTTTTTGGGGTTAAGGTTTGTGAATTTGAAAACCAGCTATGACAAAACCATGTCTCGTGGGGGTTGATAAGGTCAAACTATGCTCGTTCTCAAACTTGTGGGAATCATAATGAAGGCATTTCCATACACACAAACCAGACAATTCGTCCCTTTTAGGCGCGACAAAAGCTATTAAAAATGCGTTGAAACAGCTTTTTTCAAATTAAGCGTCTCGTCTAGTCGTCGTTCCCAACTTTGAATTAGTTTACCTTTTGGTTCTCCCAACCCCCTGAAAAAAATTTCAAAAAAATCCCCCCCCCCCCAAAAAAAAAAGATGGCATTGAGATTTGATTCGAGCTCGTTAAGCGTCATAACTTTCCTTCCAATTGTGGTCTTTTTTTAAAAATAAAATGTTAAAAAAAATTATGTGCCTTCTTTTAGATTTTTTTAAAAATCTTCAAACCAAATTAACGTTGTAGTTTACAACACAGGTTTCCGGTTTTCCTTCTCCTCCCCTCAAAACAGGCATTTTATTTGTTCATTGTTGATGTGCTTTTGCTTTATGACTGTTATGGGAGTTTGGGCTTTTATATGATAATTCCCGGCAACAATGAGAAAAAGGGGAACACATAACGCGCAGGTCCAAAGGAAATAGCCATTTAAGTAGGCATGGAAACGGGCGCGAATGTGAGTGTTAAAAACAGTGTTAAGAACAATTAACTACGGTGGCCTTTTCCTTAATGTTTGTTACGGACAAAAGTCATTAGAACCGCAAGATTTCTTGCCACATTAGGCATAACGTGTTTATGTTTTCATGTGTTCCTAAAGTATACCTCCCTTGCTTTACCTTTTTCCTTTCTTATTTTTTAAACAAAGCGTGCCCCTGTTAAGGGAATTAGCATTAAAATCCCATTTCAACTCTTCTCTCATTCCCTTTATTTAAAAAGGGCGATAACCAGCCAAAATCATGTTCAGATTTTTGCACTATGCTTATACCTTCTAAGAACGACGAATTTTGTTGTCATTTTTTCGGATTAGCCGTTCATGTGTTATTAGCACGCCAACTTTCGCTCATGGCGTCACGGACGTGCCGTGACCTGGCCCTTATGCTTACTGTGTGTCTTCCCTTAAAATCAAGCTCCGGGGGGATGTTGATACGCTTGTGACGTCAGAAAGCCACGTGACCCTATTTTCTTGAACATTTTCCTTCGCTGATAGCTTAATTACTACTCCACGCACGATGGAAAGAAAAGTGCCATTAGAAATGAGATTTTTTCACTATTTTTTTAAGCAATGATTTTTTTGGTGCTTTTAGTAAATGTTATGGTGAAATAAGGTATTTTTTCTTCCCGTCCGCAAGAAAGGCTAACGTTCTGTTTAAATTTGTTCTAAAAGAATCTAAAATACCTCCTGGCGTATGTTTCGACACACCTCCACGCATATCATTCCGAAAATTGTCCCAAAAAAATGCGACTTCTATAGCATACAAATTATCCAAACTAAGCTCGACTAAGTTAAACTAAACTCTCACCTTTGCAAAGACATAGCAAGCATATAAGTGTGTAGAGTACGTGGATATGAGCCGGTACTCATTAGAAGCGCTCTAGGTGGGCCTCTGCTTTTCTCTTTTGTAAATAGTTTCGTTACGTAGGCTTTCGGAATGACTTTAATGCATGCAGACGCGCCGTGAGACGCCACAATTAGATTCCCTCTCTGTCTTGTTGACTTCTTTTGGCTCTTCCTTGTGGGCCACACGCATCCCGCAGAACGACTCGGAAAATGTATCCATACAAAAATTTCTGCAGCAACTTATTTTTTTTTATTCTTACAGGAAATAAAAAGCGAGTTTTTGATGGCGGCCCTTAGTGGCGCATTTATACATGTTATGACACCTCTTGGCGGCAAGAAGATAAATAAAAAGCCTGCAGGACGCACTGTTTAAATAAAAAGCCTGCAGGACGCACTGTTCAAATTAGACTCCTCTACATTTTTTTTTTTACAAATTCTTGCACATTTCGTTTTTTTTTATAAGGTGAGCAAGGCTTCTCAAGAAGGTTTCAGAAGGTAACGCATTTGGGGGGAAAATTGAATATTTTTTGGGGGCGAAAATGTAAGGTAACTTTTCGAGGAAATTCAATATGATTGTTTTAGAAAACAAAGACAGGATGCAGAAAAACAGCACAGAGAATCTATATTCTATACCACCACATCTGGGTTATATATAATACCTGTTTATGTCCAAGAAAAAAATATGAAATTAAAAAAAACTTGGATCAAGGGATATATTTTCCCGAACGCTTTTGTTTAAGATAGAAAAGGGGGTTGTGAAGGGTTGATGGTGATTGTTCAAGTGTTGAAGACTTTAAGGGAGAAGAAGAAAAAGTCTCCATTCAGCCTGTTTAATGAATCATTTTTTGCTACCACTTCCGTTCTAATAACCGATGCGCATATTACATCAAACCGCAGTCAAGGATCGGGTTTTTGCCAAGGGATGAAGACTATAAAGAAGAAAAGAAGAAGAAAAAACGAACCATCCTCTCCCCCCAAAGAAAAGGAAACTTAAGAAGCAATGCTCAATCAAGCTGAAATCCAAACTCGCGCAATAATCAAGCATATCCCCACCCTCTGTTCATTTTTCAAAGCGGCACAAGTGCAAAGTCCAGCTCGCATATTCGTCTGAAAAAAAAAAGAAAAATGGGGAAAAAACACTCATTTGCATAACGTTACCCAAATTCGTACCATTTACGGCAGATCTGAATAAATCCAAAAAAACTTGACTGTTTATTTCTCGTTGGCTATGCAACCAGATCTGTCATGCGACCCTAATTTCCCGCCCTTTTATAGCCGAGTCATCCATTTCCATCATTTTCATCCATGCTCTATTCCAATAGCTGACTCTTAGCGCCTAACACCCATCGCTTTAATCTTTTCCCGACTGGAATATATTTCAATAGAGTCAAAGCCCAAAACTCGATTTTTTTAACTGCTACAATTCCCATTCTATAGCCAAGGAAGCTTAAAAAAATTAATGAATTGTCCATTCTTGAATTTATTTAAGTTAGGAGTTGGGATATTATTCGTAATTTACGGTTATCATTTTTGAATATTATTTGAAATTCTTATTTTTATTTTTTGCCATATTTTTAATTCATTGTTCTATTTTTTAAATAATATTTGTGACTATTTCTAGTGATTTTGGGTCTTATTTTTCTGACTATTTTCGTATTTTATTTTTGAAAGAAGAAAACGAAAGAAAGAAGAGGTAATTAACCATTAACCATGGTTAAAGGGAAAGGTTTGGAGAGTAGTTAATATTTTTTAGTTGGGACTGTGATTGCCAACACAGCGGTTTTCCTCTCGTTATCATTTGGAAGTCTTTTGGAAGTGTAGTGGACCGCTTGTTGCGCTGACTCTCTTTTATTTTTATGATTTTCTTTCATTATTTTCTTTTTGTGTGTGAGTAGTAGCAAACAGAACCAGAAGCAAGTTTGGAAGAGTCTGGCCTGAGCTCAGTTTGTTCTAAACTCCCCCAGTTCCATACGGGACCCCGTAGGGTCCAGTTTGAAAAAAATAAAAGGAAAAAATTAAAGAAAAAGACAACTTGAAAAAGACAACGAAAAAAAAACAAGTTGCGGGCGAAACAATGCAACTCAGCGGTACCATTAAAGCGCAAGTCGAGATCTTACTGCGAGAAACAGAAGCTCAAGAAGCAAGTGGGATTAGCTATCAAACAGTTAGATCTTGGGGGATCTATAAGGCATATATACAGCCGGTTTCTTATTCGGCATTCTCTCTTTCTTTCAATGCCAACCATGTTAAACAACAGAGAGCCCCAGCTACAAGCAGTTCCATGGCGAGGAAGAACTTTGGAAGCACAGCGGAGAGCAAAAGCCCCCAAAAAGTCATTTACAGCATCTTTTGTTCCCCGGGAAATGACCAACTGGCGCCGGTCTCACCACACGGAACCTTTTGCCTTCTCTTTCTCTCTTCTCTCGTGTATTTATATATATATATATACATATACACAGAAAGATGCACGCTTTTACAACAAAAGACCATCATCATCATCGCCCGTCATTGCCACTGCAGCAGCGGCAACGGCAGCAGAACCTCACAAAACCCAAGATCACCATCGCTTATATCACCATGAAAATAAGAGTTGAAACTAAACTACACTTGAAGAATAATAAAATAAAATAGTTGGAACAAAATCATTCACAAAATGAAAAGAGAAGTCCTCCCAATTACCAGTTGAAATAAAAAATATACGAGAGAGGAGAGACCATGATCCCGAACGCGCAAAAGGTTGCAACTACCAATATGATCAAGAAAAGGAAAACGCCTTAACAAATGAACCATTTCTCACTCTTGTTCTTTTTGTTTCGATGTATAAACTTCTAACTGTTAAGAAACCAGCAGCCCTATACCTCCCTTACAGACAGACAGTAGAGGAACAGGTACATAAAATAAAATAAAAATAAAAAGAAGAAGTCTATAAGCAGGAGAGGGGCACGATCGCCAATGATGATGGGCCCCCATTTCTAAATCCTTTCAGCAGTCCCGAAGAGTTAGACAAGGGAAGCTCCCAATAAATTAACCTCCAACTTTTTTTTTATTTTTACTATTTTCTTTTTGTACTGTAGTGTTATAGAACATCTAAAACATCTTAAACAAAAAAAGGAAACTGGGAGAAGTAGAAACCCCTGTGGTGACACACCTTTAGTCATCATTGTAAAGCATCATCTAAAAGCCCATCCCCCCTAGTTTGGCTGAAATGAGCCGCACAGCAGGAGGAGACTTGAATGCCCAACAAGGAACATTGGTTCATTGTTGTGAACTCTACAGTTCGTGTCCACTTGATCCATTGCAGCCATTTCATCTAGTTCATCCATTTCATTCCGATTCATCCAGTTATGGCTGCTATGACCAATCACATTTCAAACTGCTTAACCTTAGCAGTTTTTTCTGGTGTCGCTTGTTTTTCCTATTCACCGTCTCCTTTTGTCCTTTCCTGTCGTTTTGTGTCTTAATTTGTCTTTAGAGGGGCAAGATTACTCTCAAATCATATTACACGTCTTTGACAGAATGTAAGTCAAACTAGTGAGTCTCTCAAAGTGTGAAAGATATAGTCACAGTCCACTGCAATTATCCTAAACAATGTAATGCTTGCTGAAAGCTGTTGGCATTGAAACAAAAAAGGCTCCCCAAAAAACGCCAACTTGGTGAGTTTCGTTTTTATTTCTTTTGCTATTTTTTGTAGTGATTCATTGAGTAAGAAAGTCGGGGTTGTCACGACTCGTGAGTGTGTAACAAGGTTCCTCCTTGTAAGTGTGGCTTCCTATACCCAATTGCTAAAGCTTGCACAAGACGTCCATAAGTCTATCATATCTTGACTATAAGGACGTTTTCCGTTTGGTTGGGTTTGCAACAAAGGAATAACCAATTTGACCTCCCATGGTGCTCTGATTGTTTTGCCTCGTTCGATATACTACACATAACAGCAACACACGCATCAAGCAAAGGGCCAAATATAAAAGTCCCCAAGGGTATTTTTTTGCAAAATAAGCTTTCACAAGCTTCTTAATACATTAAAAGCGAAGGGGAAGCTACTTTAGGAGATGTAGATGCAGCGATCACGAGAATAAGTGACCGATAAACTAACTTTAATGCAATGCAAATCATTCCATATCTTAACCCATAAAACCCATTATCCTAAGCCCACAGTTGAGTTGCATAAATTTGGAACATATTTTTGGAAGGTTATACAAAAACTGTATACGCAAACACTTTTAGCTTTCCTTACTATGCAACAAAAAGAAAGAAAATAACCCCCGAAAAGCTCACCGGAATTTTAAAAAGTTCCTTTTTCTTATAAACATGCATACACTAAACTCTACACAGTCGCTCAAACTATGATGACAAGCCTTTTTCTTGTTGCTATCCAAGCTTATCCAAACGCGCCCCTCAAGACAAAAATGAACGTTGTGGAGCCTTGCCAAAACGTTCGCTCGTGCGCAAACACCCATAGTGCCGATGACTAAACGTGTCTCCAGCGAACGTTTTTTGAAGGAAAGGCGTGCTATGCAGCGTGCTGAGTTACTGTACTGTTACACTTTCCCCCCTCTCCCTTCCTATACCAAATCGAAGGTTTTTCACTGTTGGGGGAGAATTCGCACAGCGTGTTCGAACGTTTTTCAAGAGCTTGCAATTCATGAAGGCTTAAGAAGGCAAAAACGTGAAAAATAAGACTATTGGACACTCGCCCAGTCAATTCGTTATGGTCTATGCAAGCTATTTCGGAATGATAGGGTGCGAAGTGGGACTTGATGACGGAGGCGGAATTTCCTCCAAGAGAGAAGGGGGTGGGGGGAGGTTTCCCGAATTGAGCCCTTTTGTAACTGAAGCAAACTTTGAAAATATGCGATACCAATCTTATTACCAGAGATGCCCAGCACTGTTTTTCAGCCCCCAACCAGGGAAAATTGGGATGAAACAGGACTATAACATAGCAACAATCATAGGAATAATTGCCAAAAAAAGGCCCTAATCATAAACCAGAACTCTATATTCAAAAAAGGCACAAAAGGGGGTTATTTGGAATATAGGAAGCACAAGTTTGGGAGCTATTCATCTTTTTTGGCTCCAAACCCTGTGCTTTGTAACAATGTAATCCTAGTAGTTAAACCATATCCTTCCTATCTTGACAATGCCATTTCCTCACACGTAGAAGGAACTAGTAACGATAACTACTAGGGATGTATACTGCTATGGCCCGTGTGCCCCCGCAACAATCAGAGTGGGCTGGCAAGAATGTGCCAATTTCCCCCTTAACAAAACCCCCGGGGGTCTCACATTCCCAAATACTTTGCATAATTACCACAAAAGCGAGGCAAAAGCGTCACAAAAGCGTCGTCATGGAAACTTCCCAACCAAACAGATTTAAAGAAACACATGAAAAAGAAAGGTTTTTAGCTAAAAAGAGACGTTTTAGCAGGCCTATAAAGACTGCCAAAATTAGGTAACCTGCTGCGCTTCCAGCCATCATCATTTGATCCAATTAGAGCATCAAATTACCGTCTACAAATTTGAAGGCAAAATAATTAGAAGAAGAAAAAGAATAGTAGACATGACATCGATCCGTTATTTGGCACCAGACAGACACTACTTTGGCTCTAAACTGTCTAGCAGCTCTAAAACTCTAAACTAATCCAAAATAAACCAAAGGTCAAACTAAAATAACTCAAACAAAATCCGATAAATATAATGTAACTAAAACACTATTTCAAGGTTTTAATTCAAACAAAAAACTAAAAAAAACAACAGGCAACTTGACCATGAAATCTCAAGAAAATTGCAATTCAACCCAAACTTGTAGAGGGTTCTAAAAAAATCCCCACCCTTCAAAAGAAAATAACATTGGACAGCAAGGAAAAGTTGTGCATGGGGGCACTTCTTTTTAGGAAAATATGGGTTATTTGCTCACGTTTAAGGTTTTGTGTTGTCTATTGTGGGGACACGGTTGACTGCGCCTTAATTACAGGCAACATGGGTTTAAGACCAATATTTTTAAACGCGATTTTCAACTCTTTGGGAATTGTTCCTGCTTTACGTAGGGAGTTGTAAAAAAGACAAACTCGTTTAAAGGAGCCCAATCACGTTTTCCAACGAAGATTGGCTGATGTTTGAAGATTGCGTTTCTTGGTTAACCATATCTTAGGGCTCCAGCCTATACTAGCTAGGCAATACTGTATAAAGTATTGGCTCGCAAGTGGCTTGAGTTTTTAAAAACTATAGCTTGGATGAACTTCACCTGGGACCTTGATAATTGTTCTACAGGCAATATAACATCTTTTCCAGGTTTTTTTCCATAAGGACCCAAAGTGATGTGCCGCAAATAAGGAGAAGATTCTGGGGGTCTCCTCAAACGTAGCAGGGATGCTGGGAACCCCTGTAGGGAGGCAATATGAGCTTTTGCCTTGATGAACTCGGCAAGAGAAAAGAAAAAAGGCCCCTCTGCCACCTTTTAGCTTTTGTTGGCCAAACTTCTCGAAAGCCAACTTTTGTGCTCCCAACTACCAAAACCATCAACTGTTTCTATACCAACTCCAGAGGCCTATAAACTCATCTTGTCCCCTTTCTGTTAATTGCAAAGCTTGGGCATACATACATACATACATATTACAATGATTTAAATGTTCCTTCGAAAACGCACAGACCAACTGCTGAGACCAATCAACAAGCTTTATCCTTATCCACTTTGGAAACCTTTATAAGATTCAAATTAGAACCTTCCGGACTTTCAAAACTGCAAAGATATAAATAACTATCCTCTTAACCGTGCTCATAAATTTACAGTAATTTGAAAATAAGGTTAATTGTATTTATTACAAGAAAATTCCAAAGTTTATTACAAAGTTATTACTATATTTTCGTAACTTTAGAAGCTTGAAATCGTAAAATGACTACATTACAATTCTTCCTTTCTTATTCATTCAAAGTAAAACGCTTATCACAACTAGCATACATGCAGTGTAAGAATTGGAACATTACAGTACCAAGGACTCAAATAGCAAAACAAATACAAGAAATTTTTATTGCATCATGAACACGAATTGTTTCATTTGCCAATTCTTAAATCGTAAACTCTAATGTGTTTTAAAGTAGCAAGCAAATTTTAGGCATAATTAATTTATTTAATATTCAACTGTGGAACATCTATAACCCAATTTTATTGCATAAAAATTTCATAGCAGACATTCTAGGTTTAGAACCCTAAAAAGGTAATATGATCCCATTTCTGGGGAGTTGGTGGAGGTAATTTCTGGTCAAAATTCTGAAATAAAGTTAAGGGAAAATGTGAGGATTACTGTTACGAATGCTTGCTGGGTTAACACCCCAAAAGGTACTTTTTCACTAGAATGTTTTCTCGTGTTTTGGGTGCTTTTGCTACATAGCTAAGCATAAAACGTCATTAAGTCTAATGCACCTTGACGTTCCCACCGTTTACATAGTTACCTACCGCGTTTTTATGCCAACTTACAGCCTCTAATTAACCAATGATTCTTCCGAAAAACACCCCGAGAGTTTCCCTTGGCTAATACAACACACAGAGAGCTATATAATATTATAAATCCATACGAAAAGGGTGCGCCAGCGAAAGGTTTAAATTTCTTTTTCAAATTAACCCCTTTTCTGAGGTCTTTCGGAAAACCTCTCATCTACCGGAGAATGCTATATATCCCGTGCAATGTTGTTTTATGGAAGCCCCATAGCCACCCAAATAGCCACAGCAAAATTCCATGTTAAACAAACATAAACATAAAGCTTTTCTTCATCTTCTTTTCTTCACTTATCTCTCTTTCTTTTTCGTTCTCTTTACATAGCGTGAGAGACTGCAGCAAAAATTGCCAAACATTTCCACAATCATCCATTACCGCAAAGCAAAATAGAGTATAAGAAACTATCCTTTTTGTGTCCTTAACAAATTGTTAATTAGTTCCAGAGTCCAAACGGATTACATCTATTTGCACAGAGACTGTTGTAACTAAGGTTGAAAAAAACACAAAGTTCCCCTTTTTTTGCGCGTGTGTATCATGCTACCTACTAATTACAGCGCCCGAACTAGAATTCTCACACGTCAACTTGAGGAGTGTTTATGGCTTAAGCAAAACTATTGTGGTATGTCAGGGCAAAAGAATACTGACAAAACCTATCCCAAGTAGAGCGGATTTTATTAGCTTTTTCCAGGGTGAAAGTTAAAAGGACAGCAGATTTGCTCGATTTCAATGGGGAAAATGGAAGCTAATCAATACTGCATATAACTACCCCAAACCGTAAAACTTGGCAAAGGTTTGACCCCATTAGAGCATAAGCTAAACAGATACTTCACCCTCAAGAAAGTCACAAGCAAGCTTGAAAAACAGAATGCTTCGTCACCGCATTTGATGACGGAAAATTATACGCTATGGAGCCCCATCCAATTCAGAGGACACGCAAAAGGAAGATTCGTAAAATTCATTTAGGATAGGAATGTGCATTGTACCTTTTCGAAAGGGAAAATTTTGCTTTAAAAAATAAAGCTTATCTTATGAAGGTTAGTCACCAGTTGGCAGAGAAAACTGTTATTAGGACGATGCAATTATCTTCAATAAGGCAAAAAATTATCCTTAGCAAGGTGAAACCTACACTCCAAGAAGTCAAATTCGTCTTAAACCGCGAAACTCATCTGCAGGAAGTTGACCTTATAACTTGGAAGTCACAAGTCTTTCGAAAGGCGGATTCAGCTTAAAGAAAGTGACTTATTACAACTTAAAGAAGGTAAAATCGTCTTTAGTGACACGGAAATCATGACTATACGAAGCTGAAAATCTCTTAACAAGGGAGCGACGGTCTACACGAAGTCAAATTCATCAATGAAATTGTAAACTCATGTCTACGGAAGGTTAAGTAATCTTTAGGAAGGCGAATTCAGCTTACAGAAAGTGAACTTCCTTAAGAACGTAAAATCACCTTTAAGACGGTTCAAAATCATTCGTAGAAGAGGGAAATCATCTTTTAGTACGATGAAGATCATCTTTAAGAAGGCATAAGTCCCCTTTCCGAAGGTAAATTCATCCTCCTGGAGCTCTGGTATAGTGTGGTTTTAACAATGTGTTCGACTCGCATAGATTCCCTGGAAAGGAAGTAGTCTGTTTAGCTGCAGATTCTATAAATTTAGCAGCTATATATCGTATACGATTAAAAACTAGAAGATGGGGGGAGAGTTACTGTTTTTCTTATTTTTTTTAAAGACTAACTGAAAAATCTTAACAACTAACAAGCAGTCACTTGGAAGTGTACAGACGCCTAAACATGTAAGCGAATCTCCCTAACCCTTGGAGTCGCTAGCGGAGCAGTTGCAGAGCGAGGCGAAAGTAATAATAAACTAGGATAATTAGGATGTATATAGCGCAATGCAAAATGACCACATGAGCACGATGAAGGACGCAAAGAAGGGGCCCGACCAACTTCTCCTCTCTCTATCCCTCTCTTTCTCTCTTTAACAACGGCCAAAAAAGTGATGTATCTGCAGGACGTCCTGTTTCCCGCCATGCCAGAGGAGCCTCGCAGGCTCAAAAGGCAAACAAAGATGCCGCTATGTTTTTAAACATGAAAAAAGGCGGTCGGCCCTGGTCCTATTCTATCTTTACTTACTTCAACACACACATCCACATACGTATATATATATATATATATATGTATAACACATTAAACCACTTTCTTGGGGGGTATGGTCAGTGCAAAGCATATGATGCTTGAGAAATAAAGCATATGATGCGCCTATTATGTTGTTTCTTCGACACTGTTGCGTGCGGCATCCCAGAAGCCTGTCAAAGGAAGACCCTCTCGACTCCATGCCGTGGTCTACGCAGCAGGAGCGCGAACAACACCTGACAGATTGCTTGGCTTGGTGCTCTTTCCCTCTCTTGCAATTCTTAAATTGTGTGTAGACCAATAATAAGCATCCCCGAAAATTTACAAAGAGGTTTTTCCCACCACTTTCATTGTTGCACTGCGCCATCTCGCTCTACCACAATCTCGGCCCAACACAGAATTTTCTGTGTTTAGAAATATAAGAATCATTGAATCGAGAATCATTCTAATACAGGACTCAGTGAACCAAATTGGAAATAGAACCTATATTTCAATTGTATTAAACTGCCCTGCGGACCAAATGGGCCTGAAATGGTTGCAACATTGAAACTCTGATTTTTGGGAGAAATTAAATAGAAGAAAATAGAAAAGAAATTGAGGAAAGCTTTTGATAAGCAAACGGTGGAAGAACAATGTGAAATGACGGCTTGGGTTATCGCCGTCTGACAGGTTAAAAAAGAGGATCATTTTTCACTTGCACGCATCTTTTGCCAGGGAGCGAGATACAATACAATATAGTTTCGTACCAAATAATAAGAATCTTCAGAAAGGAAAAAAAAATCGGTTTAAAAAGTGTCTGGACAGTTTCAAACCACATTTTCTTGGAATTTTCTCTCTCTAGCTCTCTGAATTCCTTCTATTTGCAGCAAGAAGAACAGAAAAAAATTACAAGCTTCAGCGGCATTTCTGATATGAACTGTTATCACGTTATCCCTTTCAGATTGACTTGACAGTCCAGTTTTGGGGCTGAATGCAACCTGATCAGCCTTGGGTAACCCGAAACTTGTTCAAGAACTCCGCCTTTTTTCCATCCAAAACATTTGGCATTTCCTTTTGCTTCTTTGGCTTTCCATTCAAAACGTATCGCGAGACGCTACTTTGTACGCCTTTACGTTAAATAGCAGCATTTCTTCGCATATCTGATCCTGTGCCTGGACCCCGGAAGACCTGCAACCCTGCTGTCGCGACTGTCGTGTCGGGTCGACTAGTATCGTCTTGTGTCGTTCCTTTTTCACTTCTTAAAAAAGGGGACATCGGATATTCTTTGCAACATTGGATAATTCAAACTTTTAACCGCCTCCTTCTCTTTCTCAAAAAATAAATAAAAAATCACCTACTAAGGTTGCGCTTTAGACTCAAAGGATCAAGCGTGGGTCAAACTTGGAAGCCGTATGGGCTGTATCAAATGTTGCTTCTCAATTTCCGTTGGTCTCTGATGTCTTTTGTCACACAGTATTCTACAGTTCCTTAACGAAATGCAGTTTGATCAATAAAGTAAACTAGCTAGCTCCATTTCCTTGTTCCAAAAAACCCCCAGCTCCGACTCATTTTTCTCCAAACCCAAATACACTCAATGATTTTCGTTACATTTTATCCAGCGTCGATTTATTAAGGCTACTTATTTATTCTATTTTTTATTCCTATTTTTAAAGAAAAGGCGGGCTTTCAAAGAGTTTGCTGTTGTAAATACGTAGGCGAGCGTGACTGTCCAGCCCCGCTGCGATTGTTTGTTGCCTTGGTGGTTGGTACAGCTCAGCTAACACGTTTGCATGCATAATCAGCATCTGTAGGGGGGGATAGGTAGGGTATAATTCTATTGTGAGGTCGTTGAAAAATGAAAAACGCGTGTGAAGCTTAAAAAAAGGATCCAATAGGATTGCTGGGAAAGGCATACGAGAACCTCTCGCTAGCAAATGTTGTGTAGCATATAGTCAGTTGTCATGACAAATTCTTTGAACGTTCCTTCCCTCCACCCATTCCCACCACCCCAATTTTGGCAGCCAACACTGAAAAAACCTGACTGAAAAATCCTTAACGCTTTAAATGGCGTTGTGTCTAAACCAGTCCAACTGTGTCCCCCGTGCACCCATTTTCATTGTTGGGATCGCTCGAAAATTTCGCGTGCTTTTATAGAAAGGCGTGTGTGTTCGTGTTCAAGCTTTTCGAAGGGGAACTAATATAAAGCTTGAACTACAATGCACAAGAGATAGTCTACTTTATATTTTCCCCTCCCTCAGAAAAGTTTCGGAAGAAGGCTTCAGTGTCTGGCGCTAATTAAGCATTAGCAGGAGCGAAACCAAACCTGAAAAGTGCTAGCGAATATAAACGCTAGCAAACGCGACCTAAAGCAACCTAAAGCAAGCTAAAGAGACACATATAAGACACATTGTTTTTAGAAAGAAAAAGAAAAAAAGGAAAAGGGTTCAGGGAAGCTTGGAAATCCGACAACAGGCGAATGGGTTAAATCATTGATGCAGCAGCGTTCATTGAAAGTTGACACATTAAAAGTTGGGATGCTGGTTGAGCATGTGATACGCTTGCTTAAATTCTTGGGCATGTCACATGTGCTAGCATGGGAAGACACGCTCGATACGATATAATTTTTTTGTTACCATAACGCCTGCTTAGATATGTATGCATATTGTCTTCTGTTGGGGAGCTGCTGGTTCTCAACTAAAAGTGACAGCATTTCCATTTTTCCTCACTCTAAAAAAAAAATTGAAAAAAACGCTATCCTTGCTTAATGCCCGAGACCATGATTATCTTATGCGGTTCTGGTGGCTCATTACGAATCCTGCATGCTGCATCATGCATCTTGCTCCGATGTCACACACCACAAAGCTTTTTTTTCTTAACACACGCTCGACTTTCTACGATTTTTTTTCCTAAATACTAACACATAAAAAAAGGATTGGATTCTTTAAAAAAAATATATATACAAGCAAACTACCCTAAGATAAGCCTGCTATAAAAATATATCTTCAGAGAGAGAGCTTAGGCCAAGTTTTGGATTTCTAGGCAAACCGCGCGTCTGGTAAATAACATACTCACAGCAGCGTTTACTATAGTTTGATACACTTTGTAAGTTTTTTAACCGTTTTAAGACTGTCGACCGGAAAGAATTGCTTCCTTTTTAGCGTTAATGATCCCTCTAGAACTTTTGTTGATATTGTGTGGCTTTGGAGCAATCTGTAACACACAGGTAATACTGTTGTTCACTTTTGTGCTACTTTTGTAATATTTTCTGGGCAATGACTTCCTCTGACAACCGTGCAGGGCTGTCATATCCCCGAAAGAGACAACATGTATAACATGTATCTCACATTTCGATTGGATACGGCTCCTTTTAACTACACAAACTTACATATCCTTTATATACTCATGTACTTGCATAGCATGCTAGCCTGTTGTATGTAGAGCCTTTAAAAAAAATCCTTTTCGGTTCTTCTTGTAAAGTTGTAATTTTTACAAGACTCTCAGAGTAAGGTCTCCTATTTTGGCTGGATGAAGGATTATTTGGCCAAGACTTTTTGGATTAGTGTTCGGCTCTACACTACGTCTTCATTAGCCCTCTTGGGGGGGGGGGGGGGTTCGCTTAGAAAGTGGATGGAAACTCAAAACCGCGGCGTACAAGATGCACTTTTTCGCCTTCAATTCAGAATGCCTGGTAGGTCCCCCTTTCTCCCCAAATCTACCACCCTAACAATATACAACCTTACCTGCATTACGCCATCATAGACTAATTAGCTTACCCTTTAGTGATCCCGAGACCTTGCCACATCGACAGAACCAAGTTTTTTCCTTAACATGAATACATTTGAATACATTTTGAAGTGAAAATGACCTCAGTGTTTAAACTAACTAGTCTACTAACTTAATAGATATTAAGAATGTCGTAGAAGAGATTACTAATAACCAAAACGTTAAAGATCAGCTAAGGATCACCAGAATGTTCGATATTGAGTTAATAATTATTAAAGTGTTGAAACTGGAACCAATATTCTTAAATAAATAGATACATGCATTCTTATATTAACCTTAAAATAATACGCAAATCTTATTTCGAGCTTTCCATTAAAAAAATTACAGATAAATTTAATGATTAACTAGATAGATTTCGTTGACATTGACGCTTTGCTACAAATACATTAGGGTACAATCATTCGAATCTTCGAAACTAACTTGTTTGCCATTATTACTGCTCATGATTATCTAACAACGATTAAAATGTGAGATTATTTGAAGTCAATACGAAGGTTAGAGTTTGACTAAAAACTCATTAGAATGTCGTAAACTAGCTTTAATGTTTCAATAAGTATATCTTAGATAAGTTCACAAACCTTCCACGGAATTTAAATGAATAAAAATAACGCTGAATAGTAACTCCATTTCACTCTAATGTTAAATCTAGCTTAACCATTAGTAGCGTAAACATCTCAACAAGGACAAAGGCTAATTTCATAGTACAGTAGAATCCATTTTCGGTTCCAGAAAAAAATGTGAACACTTGAACAAATTTGAATTGAAATGGAACGTTTTTGCGCTCCTAGCGCCGGCATTTGAAGAAACAGTATGGCCGTTTATACATTTAAAACTGAAATTGAGAGCCGAAGGCCCACACACGTCGCACTCTCCCCCCTTTTAATGAGAAAACACACACAGGAGGGGCCTCATTTGCATACGAATGAAGCCCCATGAATGCTCCCTTTGGGCGCCAAAATACCGAGTTTCATATTACATACAGTTGCGAAAAACCTTTTACAACATATACTTGCCATTGACTGGTTCAACAGCTCTCAACAAGTTTGCATATAATTGCGCTTCCCATTGAGAAAGTTAATAAGACAGAAAGATCCATCAGCAAAGAGCGAAAAGGGAGCTCTCCCGTTTCAAGAATTCGAACTTGGTATTTCGTATGCCACGCATAGATCCGTCTCGTCTTGCCATTTTCCAAAGAAGGCTTTTGTTGTGTTGCTATTATGTATTATGCTCGCACCACGTACCAAACAAGATGGGAAACAAAACGAAAAGTCGCTGGCTTTTCTTTCATTACAATGCTCCCCCGAATTTTAAAAGTTTTTCCAAAAGCAAAAGGGGCGGAGATGGACCTATTGTTAAGTAATTGTAACCAGAAGGAATGCGAGGAGGTTGCAAAAAATGTTGTAGTCGACTGGGTTATCCGGTCCCCGCTAAACACAACAATGGTATCCATAAGACAAAAGGAACAGAGACGATGGAGTGTTGGAAAGCGCATCAATAAATATAAAATCGAAGCTATAGCATTACCGAAGAGAACCCCTCTTTCTTCTTTTGGGATGTTTTAAAAAAGTTCTCCCGAAAAAGCTATAACTCTCGGCATGCTAATCAAGTGGAAGTTGCAAACGACGTTTTGGTTTAAAGGTTTTGTGTGTGTTGTGTTTGTTAAGAGCTTTGTAGGTAGTGCTTCATAAGCAAGACCTTTTGGCTAATCATAGGCTTCCATGAGCAAACCTCCTTTTCACGTGGTTCTCTCTCTCTCTATACGTCCTGGACTTCTTAGGCACCTCAAAGAAGGCACAAGAAGCGAAAAGAAGGTTATTTCTTCCCATTGAAGCCAATCCAAATAAAAACGAACGGGGCACTATAGGGAGTCCTGCTCCATCTGATCGATAAGCATCTTCTTGAGAGGTTGACCCAAAACAGACCTGCCAGGCCATGCGGTCGTTTTATTTTTAATTTATTTGTACTTTTTTGTACGGATTTTTTACCGCCAAAAAACCTATACTTGGAAGCGTCTATACTGCACCATCAAAATCATACCCCCTAAAAATTTTGGGCTGAGATGATGATCTCTGATCTTGTTCCCCATCAGGTTGCAGCAATGCCATGTTAACCATAGTTCTTATAGACAAAAGCGCTTATAAAGAAACCTCCAAGACCAAGCAAAAGGTTTGTATCTTTTGATAGCCCATCTTCCCTTTCTTCTTTTCGGGGTTCTTATATCCCTTTTTCGCCTCTTTGATTAGTATACTATTTTTTTTATTAGTATTTTATGAAGAACCTCACGCCCCAACCCTTGACTATGAATTAATCGTTCATCTCTGGCATGAGGCATATGATATAGCCTCTTCTTTGCTTTTGTTTTATAGTTTGTATGTGCGGTGTCTATGATGGCCTATCTATCTATATGACTGTGTGTGTGTGCTAATCTATGACCAATTTTCTTTTTTGGTGGGGGATTTTTTGTGTGCGGAAGGGTTATCGTTTCTTTGGGTTGTACAACCAGAGACGATAAGGCCAAAAAGTGATGGTAGGCGCCCAGAAACCTTTTTGTTAACGCAAAAGGCATCCTTTTCCAATTCTCTTTCATTGGAGAAGAGACTTGTGTGTGAAAGAGAGAGAGAGAGAGAGTTTGGGGTTTGGAGTGTTTGATCTAGGGGCGGCACGATGTCTTAGACCCCCAGCACCATGATTTAACTTAATGAGTGGCGTCTGAAGAAGCCGAAAGACCTCAAACCGGATTGGAATCTCTTTCTCAGCTTGATTCAAAGGATTCTGTGTGGGATGGGACACGCCACGATCAAAACCTGACTACATGGCTGGCAATCTTTTCTCCACCTTTTCAGGCTCCTTAATGTCTATTCTATGCAAAAAAAGGAAGGCTTTATCTGGATAAAGGGGCTAATCAAAAAAGGGGAAAGACTATATATATTTACTAAATAAAGGCGAGCGGAAAGTGGACTTTCGGTCCGGAATTGATGGAAAATGGTTCAAACAAACATTTTGGGGGGGAAACCAGCCAAAAAATGCGGTATCACAGACAATATTCATCCACGACAATAGACAGTCACAATAAACACGTTCTCCCAAGCTCCCATATAAGAGGAACGTGAATTGTTGATGATCCTCAACCTAGAGTCAAGAAAAACGTTGCCAGCGCGGTTTAAGCAGCTAATTTTGAACTCCTTGGAAGCAATATCTTTTGTCTGAGTGCGTGGTGTGCAACAAAGGAAAGCCATGTGTTGGAATGCTGGAACAATTTGGCGTCAGTTCTTTGATTACTAGCGTGCTTGAGGTGCGCACAACTTGGGAATAGGCGTAACCAAACTGTTTGTTTGAGAAAATGTGGGGGGTCAGACCCCAGAAGCTTCTTTCCTTTTGGGAGAAGAAGGGGGCATCACCACAAGCTGTTCCTTCCCAAAAGGTGCAAATAACATCATTCAAAGGAACACCACGTGAAGGCATTGTTGAAACTGATAGGCCTAACTCCTTTTAATCTTCTATACAGCCAAGCTTTCAATTGCTACGGGTCCAACACACCCAAAGCCCAACAATGAGGCTGTGAAAACACTGCCAAGACAAGAATGAAAAAGAGTAGCTGGCTCCTTGGCGAGCAACTATTTTCTTCTAGAAGACAAAAAGGAACGAGAAAAACCTTCAAACCACGCTTTTTGGCTTGTTTTAGTTAACTATTTTGATGTAAACAATGTAACCTACCACAGTCAAGTTTCACCTCCTTTTCCTTCTTCCCTTCTGTTACTCGTTAGTCATGCATTTTGGTGACTTTTAAGATCTAGTTTGGGTTTTCAATCCTACAAGGACACAAATCGTTTGGGTTTTGTCACTTACAGTCAAGTTTGCACCGCTAAACTTTGACAGTTCCCAAGGCCATAATATGGGAGTTATTTTTCGACACAACGATCTAACAAGATAGTGTTAAGAAGGGAATAAGATAAGTAACAAGAAATAAGAGTATGAAACAGTCATTACCTTGGGTAAAACACAGAATTATTGCTAGATCACGAAGGCATTTCTTGCCGCAAATAAATCACTCTCGCTTTACAACAGGGAAAACAAAATGACACTGGCGCTGACACGTGCTGCCCTCTGAAATATTTGAATTCTTG
The DNA here is from genome assembly GCA_003724045.1 of Lepidurus arcticus. Classification (NCBI taxonomy): domain Eukaryota; kingdom Metazoa; phylum Arthropoda; class Branchiopoda; order Notostraca; family Triopsidae; genus Lepidurus; species Lepidurus arcticus. The sequence continues at coordinate 67,514 of RJJA01000227.1, read as the reverse complement.
GTTTTCCCCCGTAGGTCCAGGATTAAAGTAGGTAGGGTAGGGAAATTCGCTGAATTTGACTAGTCAAAAAAAGCTAGACAAATGATAAACTTTGAAAAAGCTTTGGAGGGGAGCTTTATGGCTTGCTATGCCACTTGTGTTATTTACAGTCGTCATCACTTTTTGATAAAACGTTTATCTTTGAGCAGTCCGCGGAATAGCAAGCCGTTGAATAGTGGTAACGAATCTTAAGGAATTAAGACTAAATTAAATGATTAATGCAGGACCAGATAAGCTTTTAGACTCGTAATATGTAACACGCCAGCTAAAAAACTTCAAAAGTCAACACTATTTCCCTTGGCTTCTAAGGAAGGGACCAGACTTGCAAGACTTGACGCACAAGCGCTTACTTTTGATTCGCCTTTATAAGGTCTCAAAATAAAATACAAAAATGGAATAAAATACAACATCCGCTCCCTGCAGCTTTAATTATGCATTGGATTCGCTACGTTGCGTTCCTATTTTTTTGTAATAAAAACAGAAGGTAAAAAAATACACAGTTGTTCCGAAGAAAAACCCTAATTGTTCCAAATCGCAATTCCTCAGCAAGTTAGAAAAGAGCGCAGAACCCTTGTGCAATTCAGTGGGCCATGGATTAAGGAAACCTAAGAAGCATGTGATTACACGAAATTACGAACAGCTGATTTAATGATTAAAAATCGATTTCTTTTTGCTATTCACACATGTATTTTATGCTAAAGACGAAGGTCTTGCGGACACACGAAGGAAGATCAACCAAAGTGTTGCCAACGCTTATTTTTACATGCTTTTTGAAAACGGTGAGTTCAACTCTTAGGGAGGAGAGGTTATAATGAATATGGAGACAAGTATCACGAACACAACGACACGCTAAAGAATGGAGGAAATATAACAGGAGGGTAATTTTTCCAGGGAGGAGATGCAACACACAATTAAGTAGGTAGTAATACGATGCGGCTAATAAGACGTCGGCGTACTGCGGTTGGCGCGCGCGGCACACAAGCTCATCATGGCGGTGGATTTGGGGGACTTTTAATTTTTTTGTTTTTCTGTTTTTTGGTAGGGAAGGATACAACGAAAAACTGCCATTTTCCCCATCACACGCTAACAATTCACACTTACAATCAGGAAAGAGTGTGTGGTGGTGTTTTCCATGTTCGCAGCTGCACGTTATTCGCGGGGGATTTGTATATAACGTATACAATTGCGAGCGACAAAAAAAATATGATAACATTTGATATCAAGGAGAGCTTTGCTTGCTCTGCTCACATTTCCCACAGCAATTAAGGTAATCTGGTTAACAAAAGCGTCACAATATTATTTTCTTTTTTTGTTTGTTGTTGTTCTTGTAACACCATAGACCTTATACACAACTGTTCCTAGTTTACATTTTGTTTTTTTGAATATTTATATATATATATATACAATAAGTCTCATATTTTAATCATTGTTACCCCCTTTTTCAACTTTAATCTGCTGCAGTTTGCTGTTTCACTCGAACCGAAAGACAAAGGAATGATAGCCAGCAGAGACACTATCTTTGATCATTTCAAGTTGCAAACAATCTGTTATAGATTCTACTAATAATGCCACATTTCCTCGTGTCCAGGTTAACAACTTATGCTCAAGGGAAATGATACAAGGAAGATTACAAATGCAGATAACTCCATAAAGTAGCATAGAGCGGCGCTAATATAGAGATAACAAGAATTGGGGGGGTAAAAAGGAAAAACTTTGCAGTTTTTCACAAGAGTGTGAGATCGGACAAGAAAAAGGCTGGGCTTTCCAAAGTCATCAAATTCAATATGGGCACAAAGTCTATACACCGACAAACAAATTTTCACTGCTTATTAAAACGACAAACATGCATACAAACCACACACCGGGGCTCCAATTGTTGCCTTTTTTTGTAAAAATAAAAATTAACGGTGGCGTCTTCGAACTATATATTCGCGCCCTTTTTTTAGCTCAGGGAGGAGTTTGGGGGTTTTGAGTTTGAAAATGGAGCAATCCTGGCGGGCGACGCTGGCTGGAACCACTAGAGCAGCCAATGGAACAGCCTGTATCAAAAACTGGGGTGATTAAACAGGAAGCAAGACGGTTGTGTTACAGATGGCCGCCTTAACATTACACATCCAAAATTGACGGATCTGCTTTCTTTCACAAGTCCAGTTCCCCATCAAATATCGCTCTGATTTTTGTTTACATATACAAAAGTTCTTGGGACCAAAATGTGTGCGTGCTTTGACCACACCCTTCTTGGCTTATGCACTGGATATTTCCACCTTTTTTCTTAAGCCATCTTGAACCGAGAGGTCTTCAATTGAGGGATTTTTCTTCTTTTCTAAGCAGTTTGAAGATTGAAGAATAATCGCAGAAGAGGGCAGTCTGACAAGGTTTTTCTTGGATCACAAGGAACCACAGCAAAAGGGTCCGACAGAGAAGTAATTAACAAAAGAGAAGGTTCCCCTCTTCTTCCTTGTTTTGGCGAAAAGTTGTGGGGCAAGCCTCCGAATTAAAACCAACGTGTCACAATCCAGCACGTCCAATAATTTTTTTTATGTATTTTTAAGATTTTTTTTTTTGCTGTGCACCTGAGACCCACCCCATTCTTTTCCACCCTCTTCCATCAAGGTGACTTTTTTTTACTATACCAACAAAAGGTATCACGGATGAATAATAAGAGGCTCTATACGGCTTGTCTCTTTTCTTCGTCTTGTTTTTCTCTTGAATTTTGTTTTGGAGTTTAAACATTGCCAGACTTAAAAAGTTCATTTTCTTTTCATTTCGCACTCTTTATCTTGTGTTCTTCACCCAAAGTCATTGGCAAAGGACTTATCAATGCCACGGTCCCCCAACATAATTGCGTTTCCCAGGTAACAGTTGGTGTGCATGACTGCCAAAAGAAAAAAAGAAGGGAAAAGAAAACAAGACTCCAATTTCTTTTTCGTTGCCCATTGTCTTGACTTGCTCTGCATGAGAATGCATATCACTGGAGAGATTATAAGTAGTCGATGAAGAAAGCAGTGGTCGTCGGTAAAGAAGAACACGCCCACAACAATCCTCATCTTCCGCATGGCGAACCCAACAATGGACCAATTTTAAGCTCGGAAGAAGGAACCAGGACGCTTCTATATGGTGGTTCGTTTGGGGAGGGGACCAATTTTTCATTGTGGAGGAAAGAACCGCCTTCATGAAGCACTGGTAAACAGCACCGAGTTCTTGTAGTACATCGCTCTGCTATCTATAAATCAAATGACATAAAGAAATACAATGTTAGTCCTCAGTTTCTTAAATTCAAACGGTTTACAATTCATTTGAGAGTTTATACAATCTTAATTAGTACCATCCTAACGAATCCTAACCTTCACGAGAACAATTGTAGCCTACTTTAAAACAATCTTAACCGTAATTGGAACAATCCTAACCGATCCTCATTTGTTCTGAAGCTCATATCGTAACTGCAACAATATGCTAAGCAATCCTAAGTAATCTTAACCCGTAATTTCACCCATCCTGAAACATACGCCAGGTCTGTAAACTACTGCAGTTGTAAACTATGGTATCCTAAACCATTCACACACAAAATCCTACTATTCACCGCAGATGTTCTTAAAACGGACCAAGCCTTGGGAGAACTCAAACAAGAATTGGTATTTCTTTCAATGTTTTCCAACTTTTTAAGAGGGAAAGACAGTTTGAACGTGTGGGGGTGGGTTAGAGAAGGCTTCAATGTTATTCCTTTTAGCCACACACCTCCGGAAGAAATTCAACATCATATACACGTCTTGCTCAACAATAAGTCCCTCTCCGCTCATGGCTTTTCTATTGAAATGGTTTTTGTGCATGGCGTTGGTAGTATAATTTGGCTCATCCATCACCAGCGAATTGTGTCAGGTCCAAAAACTCCCTCACGGGCGTCATCCATCAATAGCGAAACAAAACCCGATGATCCAAACTCGAAGAAATCCTATAGATTGGTGGCCAGCAGCAACACACACATAGAAGCTGAATTACAGAGCCTACCAGTTCTACCGAGTTCAATCCTCACCCCCCACCCCCTCCAGCCACGGAAAACTATACAACTAGAACGTATTACATACACTGATCCGCATCATCATTGCCTAAAGAATTGCCTCAATAGCTCAATAGTTTCCGACGAGCACAACAAGTCTATACTTTGGAAAAGTAAAACTGACACTTCCCTATCTCCCCACCCAAAACAATGTAATACATTCAAAACCAATGACTAGGGCACTTTTCCAAGTTTCCAAGACCCTGAACTACACCGTTATAGCATATACACTAAAATAAAAAGAATACAATTCTGGTCTGAGTGATGACGTCATGCATCTAAGTATTGTAATTGTAAAAATATCTCTTTGGGGCCAATTTTGCAGGAAATAATTCTTACCCTTGCAGTATTTTATAAATAACCTAACCAAAATGAATGTGTTTCTAATTCATAATAAAAATAAGTTACTAAATTATAAGAATAATTATAAGTTTTTATAATTGTAGTAAATTTGCTAATAATGATATTTTTAAAAAGCCAAATTATTGCAGGTTTATTTCAGCTTATCTGCAGCAAACCTCTCCTAATCCCAACTTGTAAAAAAAGGCTTCTAGAACATGTTCCTTATTAGAACAAGACTAAAACCGACAAGCGCGGGAAAATATTTCAGGAAGAGTTCACGTTCAATATCTCATCCCATCTCAATCGTAATCGTTGAAGCATGCATAGATTCTTTGAATACAGAACTCTTTTTTTCTTTTCTCTTTCGTTTTGTCTTTTTATACATATATATGTATACCTTCGCCATACACGGACAGGTAAGTTCCTTGATCATGATCATGAGATGCCTTAGCTAATATTTATTGTCCTATAATTTGCAAGCTTGGGGGTCATATCTTTCTGAAAGAAAAGTAAAAAAGAAGAAGCTGGAAGAACTACCCAAAGAAAAGCAAAAAATAACCACAAAATACAATGTGGTTGGTGCTTTACACCCAAAGTTCCTTATGTCGGGTGGGTTAACGACACAAAGGAGTGTAACTATATTATATAACACAGATATTGCTTCTCTATTTCATTCTTTTGAGTCCGCACCGGTTTCTTTATATTCTTCCTTCTTTTCCTTCCAAAATAAGCTTTACCACAGTTTCTTTTCCCAGCCCATTAATTACTCTCCCATCCACCTGTCTTCCTTCTACAGACGAAGGCGGTTCAGTATTTGGAAATAACCCGACAATAAAAAGAAAATCGGTTCAACCTAGTGGCTCTACCAAATCTATCGGCCTTTTAATCTCTAATGTCCTCTCGTTTTGGGACCAAACAAGATTTTCCCCTCTTTTTTCCACCCTAAAGCTCGCACCAGCAGGGTTATATATATTATATACATATACCTTTTCCATTTCCATCAATATCTCTAAGAACAAAAAAAAAGATTAAAACGAAAAAGATAGGAGTCATGCCAAACTCCCATAAAGTCCTCACCCTAAAAAAAATCTCACCTTTTTTGCTAACCACCCAAGAACAAGTTCACAATTGCACCTTTTCTAACGCGTTAGAAAAATACAATAAAAAAGATATGCCCAGATCAGTACAGTCTGCATCTTATAAATAAACTATCTTTTTTATTATTATTTATTTTTATTATCGTATAACGAATATTGAAAAGTGCACACATACACAGTATATACCAGACATAAGTCTAGCGTGGGAACGAACTGGTCCCGGCAGGAGGGCAATGCCAATCATTTATGAAACATAGAAGTATGTAAATATTCTTTAAAAAATAAAAATAAAATCGTAAAAATTGCTTTGAGCTCAAAAATGAAAACCTGCAGGCGTCTAATTAATTCCCATTAATTAATGCTAAGTCTACATAGGGGGCGATTTATTCGGCACAAGAAAAATGGTAAAACCCAAAGACTTTTTAAGTTCGTTTTACTTCGTTTCGAGGAGGAAGAAAAAATTCGTGTTTGACTTGCTTCAAAGCAGGGTCGTAAAATTTTGACATTTGGGGTTCGATGGTGGATGCGTTGCAAGCCTTCGCACACAAGAAGATTACAAACGCCAACCCCGATTAGGACGTGGGGCAATTAAAGGGGACCACAGGTGGCCCTATATATTGTATCGTATATCCCTTTCTTCAAGAAAAAAAGAAAAAAATGAACCGGTCGGTCTTTTGTGTTGCTGCAGCCCATAGAGCATTACGGCCATAGAGAGTTGAGAAGAACAAAAAAGAAGCCAGAGTCAATAAATGTGATACTCTGATTAAAAGAAAGAAAAAAAATATTGTATGTGTATCCGTTTCGCTTATCATAACATCTTCGTCTATACTGCTGGGGCAATCCCAAGATTCTATTTCTACACTCTTATGTGTAATAACTATCAACTTCTACAAGGTAAGGATGATCTCAACCTTCTGGGAGAAGAAACACTTTTGTTATAACATTGGCTGCTGGGTAATATACTTTTGGGTTGCTCACCTTATAGAAAGATTGGGAGTTTCGATAGCCTCATCATGTTCACGTGAAACTGTTTTTTTATCAATTTTATTTTCGTTTTTTCAAATGGTTGTTTTGGGTTTTTAACGCATATCAAAGCACCACCCTAAGCTTCAGTGTCTCGAGTTATAGGGCCCCACAAAACAGACATACTTTATGTTTTAAGCAGTGAATGTGAATCGCATGAGCTCTCCCAAGGATTGGCTGCGTGGTGTATCTTTTTACCTTGATGTAAAGGGGAGTTTTCCGTCGAACTGGGCGGCGCGAGGCTGCGCTTTCGTTCCATTTCTAGATCTTGCGTCACGTTATCTATCAAGTCAAAAAGGGGAACGAAACAAAAAAGAAAACGAAACATGTAATTTGATGGATACGGCAGTTAGTTAGCGCATTCATGAGGACTCCCTTAACCACAAGCCGCATTTTTTTAACTCTCTAAAGCCCTTCTTCACGATGGCCTATAAAAACCTTATCGGTACTACCCAAACGATTGCTTAGGTTAAACATCAATAGCTCGCCAACTGCGTAGGTTTAACCAACTTTTCTAATAGAAAATGAAACTGTGAATAACTTAGAAATTTAATCTGTGATAAAACGTGAGTTTCCCTGACATTTTAGCCTACGAGAAGAGACTTCTCTCCCCAGAACAGCTCTGAATTACCGTCACGAAACTTGTCACCTTAATTTGTTTGCCTCGTTTTTGTTCAAGATAACGAACGCTAATAACTACTACAGTATTATCTAAGAATTCACGAGTACCAACATTTAAAACATAGATTTTAACTATTTAAATTATTTGCAAAATATTAGCCTGCACATGCTGTAACAAAAGCTCCAAAATATAGAAATCCCTATACATTGTAATTCACATAAACGCATTAAACTACACGGATTTATTAAATTCTTAAGACTGATATTAACCGGATGGGAAGTTCCAAATGGACAAAGATGGACAGGCCACGTAATGTGACCTTCTTAAGGTGTTGTAACTGAAAAATAAGCTTCCTCTCCAATTTACAAAAAGGGGAAAAAGAGACCCCTTACGCCGGATATGCTCTGATTTATTGTAAATGGCTTTTCAAAACGATATTTCCTATGTTCGTTCTTTTTCCTCTGCCCTTGTAAATATCTTCTCACCCACCCCATTTCTTCTTCTTTTGATTTCATTTTTTATTTTCTATTTTAGACAACACTTTCTTGTATGGACCGTTGGTTCTTGGTCTCGGAAATCAGATTTCCAACTCTCATCTTTAGATTCGTATTGTGTGCCCCCCATTTTCTTCCGATAGCAGCCACCTCTAACCTCTTTTCGCTGCATATTAATCTTGTCTTTTTCTTTCTCCACACATGCAGGGTATACAGTGCATAAGAAAAAAGGGACTCCACACACATCTCATTGTCATTCAACACTTCAAACCTGACAAAACTCATGTGAGGAAGCCCTAACCCCTCTTTTACATTTCCTTTTCTCATTTTTCCACCCCCAAAAGCTTTTCGACGAGCTGATCGACAGCTTCACCTTATCCTTTTCACACCAAGCGATGTTCTCAAAATAATAATAAAAAACATTTAAAAAAGCGATATGACCATCTCACTCCTCCCAAAGAAACGCGTCAAGTTCTTGGGGCCATATACGTAAAGGTTACAAAGAAAGCTAAGATAGCATAAGAAGAATAGGAGAAAAATAGACATCTCTCGCTTTTTCCTTCTCTCTGGAGACTCGGAAAGCCAGCAAAGAATGCTTTACAACACTCAGTCTTGTCTTGCCAAACCCCGAAAAAAGGAGGCAAATTGAATATTGAAATGGTGACAGGCAATTTCCAAGAGCGCCAACTCAAGAGGAAGAGAACATTTCTATAAGAACAACAAAAACTGTCTCTTTCTCTCCCTTATACAAGATCAACCAACCCAACTCCCCCCTGAAGAAGCGAAAAAGACATAAAAGTAGGGGTGTAGAAACGATGGAAGGGAAGTGTTCGCATATACAACATAACACAAGCTTGTCGCAACCCCACCCCCCTCCCCTTTATCATGTATACATATGTGATGGGGGGGGGGTGAAGGTGTAGCAGGCGTGAAATGGAACAAATCCTTATTCTTTACGCAAATCCTTCTTCCCTTAGTCAATCTCCATATTTTTTCTTTCTATATTTACATGCATTTTGTATTCGTTTGGGGGGTAAAACCTTCCACCCAACCCCCTAAATTCGTTTTTTTTTATTTTCGTAAACATTCTTGACTTACTCTTAACCAACAAGAGGCTTTTAATAACTATTATTAGGTGGGAACATTGTTGAGAAGACGGTCTACTATACATCTTTATAACAACAATAGCATTCCGGTGGGAGGGGGGAAAAGGTGAGCTGAAATATTCTTGTAAGTTTTGCAACGTTTTCTACACCCTTGGTTAACCCCTGTCAGGAGGCGTGGCCCGGTCCCGCCTCCTTTGCCTCCCAGTCTGATATTCATTGCTCTCAAATTAATAAACGTTAAGTTGTATATCTCAGTTAAGAGGCTATACACTTTTTTTTCTTGTGGGGAGGACACCATGTTTTACCGTTCCCGTCCTTTTGTCTGTTAGTTTGTTATGCGAATTTTTTAAATAAATTTTTTAAAGCAACCGCGGCATTTGATCTCTTCCAAGACAATGTGTGGGAGAACGCGAGATACCAAAGTCGGGAATTTATCAGAGAAGAATCAAAGGAATGTGACCTGACTTTTAATGCACCACGGTTCATTTGCAAATGAGTGATCTTTGAGTAGCCAGCCTACACAACAAAAGGGTCAGTTAAAACCCCCCAAAACCAAGCATTCTTTCCTCACATTCCAAGAGCCCAACATACCCACATTATATATAACCCTAAGGATTAGGCCCATAGTATGATAAAAAAGGCCCTTTAAATGATTTCTCAAGATAAACTCCGGCCTGACTCGTGTAAACGAGATCAGAGGGGTGAGAAACAATAAAGCAAAAATGTAAACACTAGGATATCTTAAGCGTAATAGAAAGTTCCTCTAAAGTAGACACTTCTGTACAATTTTCAGGAATTTACGAACTCTAGGTACTGAGTAAATTACCGTTGAATTCCGTGACCGTAATTCCAAGCCGCCCCGTGGCACTGAAAGACTCTTCCTATAGGCTAACACTGTAACTTCGCATGCTGTTTCCGCTATTATCGCGTTTAAAAAGAGCTGGAATTGTATGTACAATCTTATTTAATATCAGAGAGCTTCTAAAGATCTATAACTTACAAAAATAAAGGCACAGGCGGATGGGAAATTGGGAATTCGTTTTTTCAAACAAGCTTACCGTTGATGAGCTTGAGAGCTTCGCCTGATGACGAGTTGTTTTTCACGACTTCTTCTAGTTGTGCTCGGCGTTTGCTGTCTGGGTCCATTTGTTCCAACAGTTTTCTCCTAGCGCGTCGCTCCTTCTTTAACCGTTTTTGGTACAGTACTGTAAACGCAAAAAATCACACAGAAAAACGTTTAATAAATGCTTCGCCAAGTCTCCAAACATGTCTTTACAACTGAAAAGGTAGCTGAAAAGCATCAGCTCCACGCGTCTGGACAAGCAATTCCGTTCGTTTTACAATATGAGTTTCCACAAAAGAAGCCTGTCAGTTTGTCAGAGCTGTTTACAACCTTACCCCAATGAATTAATGAACGATCTGCTAGTCAAGTCAAGTCGCCCAACTGTACCGAATTTCTCATTGGAGGCCAATCCCCAAAAGTCAGCTTGACTATAGGCTACCCTTTTCTCTTTTTTCCCTCTCAAAACCCCCGAATAACAGCGAAACCATCTCATAATATACGTTACAGGAAACGCGGGCCAAAGAAATATAGCTACGTCATGACGGTAAGCATCAAGGCTCCTGTCATCGCTATCAGTCATTAATTTTCTTACTCTCCCCCCCCCGAAGAGAAACCGAAAACGCTTGCCAAACAGCCACCCAACCCACCCTGCAACCCCTTTTCAAATGACAACAATTTCTTTTCCATTTCCCCATATGCGCCTTTTTAAACTCCTTTTCCCTACACAGTTAACAGGAGGGGGTTGCACGGACGGGTTTCAACTGATTCCCTACCAGCCCTGCTAATCAAATTCCACACGGCGAATCTATTCTCTTAGTGCCGAGTCATGCTGGCAGATGGATTCGCCCACCGACACGTGTTCCCAAAAGGGGGTGGCTGCAAGTAAACCTTTGATCTCGACGTATTCAACCCTATATAAATCTCAATCCTCAACAAATCGTTTCCAAGATATTGTGTACAGTATATTCCTGATAAGCTTCTCAAAGTCCCACGGTTAGCCGCCCCAGGTTAACCGAAACAACGCAACAATGAATCTCCCAAACCTCCATCTTCTGCAACCTTGTCCCTTAGGCTCCTAACAATCATTGTTGGCGTATGGCATATTAGCCCATGCGGGTTTGGGGTGTCGGAGGGAACAAGCATGAATTTTTGGGACCAAAGTTTAAAAAATTTGCCACGTCATGCCCCTATATGGCAATACGAGCATGATTACAAGGAAAACTCGCCGGAAAAGCGCAAGATGGATGTGCTGCTGTTTACACGGTTACCAACAGTGAAAAGTGAGACCAACACAGTGTTCAGCAAATGGAATGGGTGACTTGGATGCGCTAACCTATAATTTCCAACGACCGGAGTCAGAAAAGCCCACTCAGCATTGTAAAACCCTGGAATCGAATCTCTCTACCTGTTTAGCAGTTAGGCTTGGGGTAGGAGTAGAGGTAGTTGAGGAGGAAACAAGGTGTTACATTGCGGCTTTGCACACAAATTGCTAGGTAGGACGGCTAACGAGTGTCGAAAAAGGAAGCGAATTTTCGTTGTCTTGCCAAAAACTATTTAAGACTTGAAAACTCTTCGAATTTCCTCCCTCGTCCTTTCAAGATTACCTTTGTCATTAGCGGTACCAGCACCAACACCAATACCGAAAATAAAAAGGGACCAGACTTTTTAAAGTTTCCTTTTGAAACACAGCCCTCGGTTTTCGCCGGCGTCGAGAATGTGCAAAGCAATGGATTTTTGCTGATCTGCACTGAATTTGTCAAGGAGTTCTCATGCTTTTGTTACGTTCAAATAAGGAGTAAATCAGGGCTTTCGCAGCTATGCTATACAATACGATTGCTGGGAGAAGTGCTCAAGTGGAAATTTCTCTATAGGATTGATCTTTTCCTTGGTCCCGACTCGCAATCTTCAGACATTAAATGAAAACTAAAACTATCAAAGAAAAAGGAACAAGAACTTCGTCCAGGGACTTTGATCTCATTCCATAGTGTCACTTGACAAAAACTCGCGAAAAGAAATACAAAAAAGCGTATTCTTTCGCCTTTTTTCCGGTACTTTAAGGTACCCAACGTTTGTCCTTTGCCTTAAGACAACAATGACGCCGCATCGGGAAGCTTTGATCTGAATCCAAATTCGGCACCAACTCCTTTATATAATATTCTTTCTCTTGTATATATTTGTTTTTAAAATTGGTTTCTGTCTAACTTGTAGTTTAGCTCTATTTTTATTTCCTTTTCAAACGTCATGGAATATTTGTCTAAGCCAGTAGCAGAAAAAAATAAGATAAAAAGAGCCCAGCAAATTAGATTACTTCTCCTAGCACCTGGCCACATGACTAATGCCACCAAAATCAATGTTCTAACTTTCTGAAGTTCCGCTATTAGGCGTTTCTACGACTTCTTAAACAAACCCCACACACAAAATCTCCCAAATGATTCTCTAATAGACTTGTCTCCTTGTTGTGTATGTGTGTGTGTTTTAATACGACTTCACCGTTTGACATCCAGCCCAAAGGGTCTTAACCTCTCGCAATCTTCGCTGGAAAAACTATTTCGCGTTCCAAATGAGAAGCAAAATGGTTTTCTCAGTTCACTGAAGCGCAAGATTTTTGTTCATTGAACGCTCCGTCACATCGTATCGGGGGCGTCCTGTCAAAACCCCCCCTCAAACTGCCAACAATGCTCCAACGTTGGGAACATTGAAGCACTGGAGCTCTCTATCTCACTATGTGTCTGTCTATACCGGTCAAAACAACTCATGTAAGCCTTAATTGGGAGGGCGGTCATAAAACCTTCAATACTTGATGCCACATGCTAAAAAAAGTCCAGTAACGCGACTCAACACATAGTAAAAAAAGAACATAAAAAATGCGTCACGTAAGGTATTGTATATCCCTCAATCTATCGTGGAGCGACCTGGGACTAACCTCGAAATATATATATATATATTTTTTTACTTTTAGTTTTTTTTTCTTGTTCTTGGTTCATTCCCCTTGTCGCTTTGGTTTTCCCTCCTTATAACTCACACAATGGCGGGAGCACGGCTAAAAGCAGAGCTAAAAGTTCCTTATTATTGGCGCCCGAGGTAGCGTGTCCGAATAAAGTTGTGCACAGCTCCAATTAAGCGTCCTCTGGCAGAACCAGCGTTGCCAACCAAAAGCCGGCAACCCAGTGACAACAATAGACACAGGGCTGGGCAAACGCTACTGGAAACCCAACCCCTTGTTCCCCATTTTTGTTTTTTGCTCCACTTTTTATCTATTGTCACCTGGAGGAACCCCTTTTCCCCTAAAGGGTTCCTATGCCTTTAACACATTTTTACCTTCTCCATGTTAATAGTCAATTGCGTATAGCCTACATATAGATGTCCAACACGCGTGTACCGTGTATGACAAAGAAAAACGATCCTAAACAGCTCCCCATTGACTAGCCTCGTCTCAATTGCTCGTAAAAACACGTAAAAATGGTCAAGAACCAGCACGCAACGTCTAATTGAGGCGCGCACAGCATAAAAAATAGTCGCAGTGCTTTATCTTGTACCCTAATTAGCTGCAGCTGTAGTTACCAGGTGACTTTATACGCTTACGACTGATAAGGAACCGCTCTGACTCCAAAAAGCTCTTAGAATGACTCTTAGAAAGTACCGAACATGATATTTGGGTTTAAGAGTGTTGGTTTCTTTATTGTCGAGTTGGCTAAAAGCTTTTCGTGGTAAACAGTTCTCTCTCTCTATTTATTTATATATTTATATCTATATAAATATATATTTATCCTGTGATATGGTGTGCTACGTCCGGCAGCGACAACAGTAATATTGCTGTTATCAGACTCCCGATAAGTGCTTCACACGACTGGTAAAAGCGAGTCCATCAGGCTAATGAAGAGGTCACGTGACACGTGAAACCGTTTGTTTGTCAAGAGGGGCAGAGCTCAGGTGTTGCGGTTACCCAGGCAAATATACAGAGCTCGAGAGAATACTCCAGAAAGGACAAAAACTAGCTAAACAAGAGATGCTTCCATTGCAAAGTCCATTAGTAACCACACAGACGTGTCTTATTCCCTTCTTGTTCTAATTAGGGCACGGTACTCCATACCCCTTTTCTGAAAGTCAACAATAACGACTTGCAACTGCCGTTGTTTTTTGTGTGGCGGGAAAAGCTTGTCCAAACAGGTAATGCATTGTACACGGAATTGCCCACCATTACGCTAATGAGGTACAGTAACACACGGAAATAATGAGAAGCGGATAAACAAATGAAAACTTACTTCGGATTCGCTGTTCCTCCGCCACTTGTTTCTCCACACTTTCCCGTAGTTCGCGTTCTCTCAAGATTTCCATCTTCAATTCAGCTATTGGGGTGAAAAAGAAACGAAAAAAATCATTAGAAACTGTAATTATAAGTCTACTTTAGCATAGTTTTCTAACACGGTTAAAACACTTATACAGCACCAAAGTCGCCATTTGGCTAATCACACCAATCAATAGAACAACACTCGTGGATTTCCTAACGGTTCCAAACCGTCTAATCAGTTTAATCAGTTAATCTCGTTAGTTAAAGAGGTTTTTTTAGTTTCGTTACTTAAATCGGATTATTGTGAGCACCAGATGTGCAACTTTTCGACTCCTTGGGTTGGGTTTTAGATGCAGGAAAAATTGCTGTCCCATTCCGAAAACTTCAATAAGCCCAACAGTTATTTTTATAAGCAGTTTCTACTTTACATCTCTCTCTCTAGGAAGCTTAGCTTTTGCTCAGGCACTTGACGCAAAAGCTGTTTCCATTTGCATAGCCCCCCGAAGATAACTCCATTACGGGCTCCCGATATTAAAAACAGCCGCCAGTGCTCATGGGTTTGACTATATGCTATAGTGGTTGCTTGCTTGCTAGTGGCAGAGCCCCGTATAGAGCCGCACCACACAGCGATGAAAGGAAAATATTGTCCCAACGACTTGTCACTTTAATTGTAGCCTTGGCTTCCTTAAAAAATAATACTCCTCTTACATCCCCCTCTCTCCCTTTCATGCCTCACGCCTTCTCAAAAATTCCCTGTTAAAAAACGTTCACACGGTCTATGCTTTGTACACCTTTGGCTGTATCCCTGGGTATCTTATACCACACACGGGAAAAATTATTCAATAAATCCATAAAGATCCTTTGGGGCTCTATATGATTTCGTTGCCGACAAAAGATATGCAAGGAATTCCATGCATATCGTTCCTTGGCTAATCTGCAGCTATCATCGAAAAGAAACGGTTTTTAAAAAAACTCCTCCTCCTCCCTCTTCAAACCTTCTCTAGCATTCTCATTTCCACAGCTGGGGATGATCTTTTGGCAGTCTTTAAAGGGAGGCTGGCTAAAGGCCTTAATTCATCCAGCTGTCATAGTTATCACTATCCTTACTGGGTTGTCAATTTCCTCTTCATGGGAATAAACAGAGCCTTTTTGTTTCAAAACAGAGAAAGAAAATACAATAAAAATAAAGACAAAAGGGCACAACGCATACAGACTACAAAAAACGTTTGGAATGTTGGGGCAATACCAGTACTATGTTGTGGTTGTGTTATGTGAAGCTTAAAGCTATGATGGGGAGGTGTGGGGGCGTCCTTCATTTGCATAGAGCCTTGCAAAACTTTTAAAACCTTATACCACCTTTTCCAGCTTCGAAAGACCTCTTGAACCTGAGAAAAATTCCAAAGCTCGAAATGTTCTTAAAGACACTTGGAAGTCTCTTTCTCCCCCCTCCCTCTAAGACACAGACACACAATAAACCTTCACCTTTCACACACTCTTTTCTCATCAGCATTCTTAATTGCCTCTTTTTTTGGCGTCTTATTTTTGAGTTTACCTTCTCAGTTTCCTTTGCCAACCCAATCTATCCCCTCTTTGGATGGTTTTTGATGTTTTAAAGCTCCCAGCAAGTCCCTATCTCTACTTCCTCGCATTTAAAACCTATCATTCCTTGTTGTGCCTATTAATGACGTTAGGGACAGCGTCTAGAGCCAAAAAGCAAGATTAGTAGAAGCACAAGATTTTTCTAACTTTCTTTTTTAACAAAAAAAAGAAGTGGATTCAGGGAAACGCCAAAGTTTTAAGCTTAAACTGACTTGTCGAAGCTAGCTCCAGCAAAACTTCGTCTATTTTCAAGACACAAAAGCTTTTATGCAAAGTATATCCCGTAAATGGATCCAAATTACTCGAACCTTAACCTTTAAAAACCATCTTGCTCATCACTCCAAGCCAAAATTTGGGAAAATAGAAAATGATACAAATGACTTTGGACCTTTTTGGGGGATAGTTTTTAATGCTTTTGCCTCTCTAAAAGTCACGAGCTGATTTCCTATGCATATTACCTGCTTGGAGCTCTTTCACTCTCTGGTTCTGTTTCACTGCCGCTGTAACTTTGCTATGATCTATGGCAAAATAATTACGTGCAGCACTAATGGAACGAAATGGATGTCTTGTTTGCAACCCATTTGCCCTTCTTTGTTGGAACCCTTTCCACGTTGGGTCCATTTGCGCCATATACAGCTTGGTTTTAACACCCCTCACAACGGCCTAATGCAAAAGTTGTGAATTTTCAAACATTTTTCAAACACCACAACTTGCATTCTTGACTGCCTTAACTGAGCTAACTAACCTAACAAACATTTGTTGCTACCCTGGAGTTCAACTCAACTTGGCGAACATTTCTGGTACCTACAAGGGCTCCCTGTCTGCATCCAAGTTAAAAATCGAACGTTTTTATGAGTCTTACCGCAGACTACAGTAACCAAGAGGAGCTACTGTAGCCGTAAGCAAAGAAGGGCTGCTAATATTTCACTGTTGGCCAACAAGCCAGAGAGCTTGGCGAACGTATTCCTATACAGCGAGTTTTATCCGTCCGCGTCCAGACTGAAAATGGAACATTTTCGTTCTACTATACTAAGAGTGCAATTATTAGCCGTAAACAAACCGGGACTGCGACTATTTCACTGCTGGGCAAGTTTGGCGAACGTTTCCTTCTATACTGCGAGTCTTATCTGTCTGCGACCCAGGCTGAAAATCGAACATTTTCGAAAGTCTTAACACAATCTACCGTATCTACGCAAGGCAAACTGTAGCCGTAAGCAATGAAAATTAAGGTAGCGAATATTTCATTGTTGGCCAGGTTTAAGAGTAATGGCACTTCATAAGGAGACCTTGGGAAGTAATCAAAAATTGTCACAAATTACCCCGACATTACAGTGCACGAAATGAAAGCTAATAAAGCATTCCTAACGACTTAAGCAATTTAATTCCTTCTTGTTTTATTGCATTATTTTCTTTCTTTCTTTCTTATGTTCCTTTCTTTCCTTTCTCATAAGTTATATGACTGCTAATACCGAACCTGCAATCGTCTTATTTGCTCAGTTGTTTTTTCCCACCATTATCCCCAGCACTTGATTTATGGCTCGAAAAAGGCTCAAGTCTTTAATATGCAAATCATTAAAATGTTCATAAGAAAGAAAGAAAGAAAAAAAAAGGCAAGGGACTTTTTAGCAATGCGTGATATGAATCACACCAGGATCTGATCATGATGTCTGATGTTTTCTCGCGTTTTCCCATCCCATCGCGTGGCTGGTCTCTTATACATTGTAGCTATGGAAAATACTTCGATAGTGAAAAACACGAGCAATAAAACCCCAAAACTTATCTAAAAAGCCAACCCCTTTTTTCCCTCCTTTCCCACCCCTCTTTGGATGCCTCACACCAAATGTTTACATATGTAAAAAGAAACAGAATGAAAAAAGGGCAAAGGGAATAATACCAACCCGAGAGACCTCACAATCTAAATGTTTGCCCATCATCCCATGCCGTTCTAACAGGATTATACTGAGCACGGATTGGATTAATCTCTTTCCGACTATAGCTCTCACATAGTCCACATACAACACACATAGACTTACACATGGACAGAAAATAAGAGGCACACATGGTGTCCTTATCGTCCTTACTAAGGATTTCCATGACTTAGAACCTCAAAGTTCAAACACAGACTTCCCGAAAATAGAAAATATGAAAAATATTGAATCCAATTTTACAATGTTGGAAAACTTAACGAACGTACAACAATTGCTGCGGCCCATTGGGGAGGTTAGTAGTGAAATCTATACTTTGCTACACTCCACTTTACCCCATCGTAATAATCAATAAAGCCTTCATTTATCATAGCTGCCCGTCTAAAAATGTTCGAAAAAGATGTCTCCCTTTGCAAAAGGCGCAGGAGGGATTTGGGGGGAAACAAGTGGTGTAATTCTATTTGTCTCTAAGCAACGTATGTATTTTATTAGAGAAAAAACTTTGTCTATTGTTTGAAGCTGTTGAGTAGTTCTACAAAACGGAAAGTTCTTCCCAAAGTCTTGTTCTAGCTCACAACAACTGCAACTATAATGAGTTATCACTCATCCCCAGCACCGCAGCGCGAGCCCTTTCATTAGATAAACCTTTACGACGCCCTTAATTCTGTCTTTCTGTCCTTCTCTTTCGCTTTCCCACACTAACGCACCTCTTGTTCGTCCTTTTAGTGACTCCCAAAACCGTCTTTAAACAAAAAAGCGCTCAAGAACAAAAAAAAGGAAAATGTTAAATGAAACGAAACGAAACCCCACTAACATCATTAGAAAAAGAGATGCTTGATGCTCATGCCCAAGATTTTAGGGGGGGAAATAGCATAAATAAAAAGAAAGTGCGAGTAACAAAAGTTCGCAAGTATCTGTCTGCCAGACGGCAATTAACGCGGCACTACGGCTATTATTCAGGGAATGATGAAACAGTTTTGAAGGCAACTGCACCAACACAACTTACCTTTCTCGTAATTGGCTTGGCGGTCTTGTTGACGAGCATTATCAGCCGCTACTTTGAGCAAACTTTGAATGTTGCGCAACAATGCTTCCGTGGATGTCAACATGGCGGTAGGGTCGGTCACCGTCGCTCCTAATAAGGCGGCCGAGTAATTGAAAGCTGCGGCAGCCGCTGCAGCTGCGGCGGCGTGATTGTTGCCAGCAGGATTCGAAACCACGCTTTTGTCACTGTGATGTGCTGACCCTCGTTCCATGGCATCACTCATATCTACCACAAACCATCAAAGAAAACCATGTCATTAACTAATACGCATTCAAAACCCCCAATTTCCCCCAAAACGAAGTAAAAGAGAGGAATTCTTCCGCATTGTTGTCATATCTACCAACACCATCACCATTAACCTTTACATTCAAAGTAAGATGTTCTAATGGCCCAAAGTCACTACAAAAAACGACCTTATCCTAAAAAATAAAAACAGAAATCTAATTTCGAGTGATATATTCTTCTTTTCCATCCTGTGCAAAGCAGTAACGCTATTAAAGAACAAAAAAATTAAACCATCGTGTTCAAACTGTTTTCTGACGTCACAGACGTGTCCACTAGCACTGGGTTTACTGATTTACCCACGGAAGTACACAGTCACTACGGTAACAAGCGCCATGAGCCGCGCGTGACGTCACGAGCCAAAGTTTGCCTGCCAAGAACTCATAAACGGGTGACCGCAAAAATGCGAAACAAAGTTGTTCGTTCTTTGCATAATCTAGACTACACGCTCTGTAATATATGCTTATTTATTGCCTATCTTCTTTGAATAAAAAATTCCTCTATTTTTCCGTCCTTCCTTTCAGGCTAGGTCTTATTTTACCCAGTATTCAGTTAAAGCAAATACACCATTTATAGAATAAATAAACAAAGACAGCTTTCTCACCATTTTTGTCGTCTTCCTCCTCCATATCCGACCCACGTTCCATTTCATCCTCGTCATCTCGATGAGGTGTGCGTGCTCCTTCACTCACGCTGTCTCTCGAAGCATCTCTGGCTAATCCTCCTCCGAGTCGTTCACCTTCTTCGGTGCCATTTACGCCTGCTGCTGACGGGGTTTTCGACAAGTTGAGGATTGGGCTTGGGCCGGAGCCTAATAACAATGAATATCTCGCGTTAGTAACAGTCGTTTAGCCTCTATTTCCTTCAAATTTTCTTTCCGTTTTGACTGTTGTAAGTTTGACAAGAGCGTGCAATAACTACGTGGCTTGTAAGTCACGCGTTTCTAGTTCCCTTTTTATTCTTCTTTCTTCCTCTTCTTTTTGGCCAATAATAGCTTAGCTATACTATGTAACTGCCTCCAAGGTTCCCCCTTCCTTCTCTAGCATGCACATCAGCCATATCTATCGTCGTGCACACACACTCGTACAACATACATACAGTCATAATATGTCGTAAGCACACAAAAGAAACGGAAAATTACCAACATATACGTATGCATTGAAAACAATTTTTCCTTGCGCTTAGGAGGACGTTTTTGACGTTTCTTTTTCTTGCTTTAGTCGTAGTTATGATTTTTTGGCATGCAAGGACTCGAGTCCCCAAAAGTGTTCGTTATGTGTACCATATACTGTGCATAGACGTATATATGGCTTTGAAGGGGGTGGGAATACAGAAGAAGGGCAAAGAATCAAACAAAATAAAAAAAGAGAGAGAACCTTACACCTATATGTATAGCGTGCAGCCAAGCAATAAGCATGCCTCGTCCAGAAAACTAGATATTTATGGGTTATTTACCGTTATGAGTTGTAAAGTCACGACCTCGGCTTTCCATGTTCGAGTTCCGCTCCGTTTCCGATCGTTCATCCTTCAACCTGTCCATCAAACACACACGTTAAAAACAATCACAATACCACCGTAACAGAAAAAAAGATTCCAACAACATTGCTTAGCCCCGAAACCAATGCGTTTTGCCTTCACAAAATCCTTCCAAACGTTCTAAATCCTTCCAAAACCTTAAAAAATCCCACTCTTTTTACCCTTCTCTACCATCCTATCGATTCTACACCCCTTTACGTTTCATTTAACTCCTCTCGGGGGAAAAGGGGTTAAATCCCCCTTCTTCGGGGAATCTTGTGCCTTTCTTTCAGAATCCATGAATCGGTTAGGAGTTTTTTTTTTTGGGGGGGGGGGGGGCTTGGATGTCTTTCTCGTTCTTCTGGATCGAATGCATCTTGATCGAAATGCAATCAAGTACGCACGACGAAATTAACTATTTTTTACAAACTTTTCTAGAGGGAAATTTCTTGTTCCTTCATCAGACGAAACCGTTGGCGACTCCTCCCCAGGTAACATGCAAGATCCCAGTAGCAACGACCAGAGATTAAGAGACACATAACCCATACGACAGTGTACAAGTACAACATGGGAAAATTTTCTCTACGGAGCCATGGGAAGCTTAATGGAAACCTAATTAGCGCATATAGGGCTCTTCGCTCCCTTCGCTCCGATTCACTTCGCATCTCGTTTGACAACTCCCTGGAGACTTGTTTGGACTGTCTTGGTTCCTGGTAGTAACTGCAATCCCGCTAATATGCAATTGCTACTAACCCCCCCCCCCCCTTTTGGACTCGGGAAATCTCTACAACACCTTGAACCCCTTTTCCTTGTTCCTGTGACAGCTTATTTGTCGTTCCTTTCTGCGGTTCTGGTTCCCGTTCTTATTACGTGAGAGAGCTGGAGAGTTACAGAGATAGAAGACAGGTAGAAAGACAGTTTAATTTGAGGTGCAAATTAAGCTCGACACGTGGACATGATCCCCACGCATTTTAAAAATAAATCGACTGCTTTTTTTGGCAACACCCTCACTCTCTTCCTTTTCTATTAAAAGCGTCCAAGGCATGGCGTAAAAGCGTGTCAAAGCCCTGTTCCTATTTTTAATTTTGATGTTTGTATTATTTATAATATTTTACTTTTGTTCGCTTGAAGTACATCTCATGCGTAATGGCCAAAAAAGACAAAACTAAGAAGTCAGCAAGGTGTTGGGGATGAGAACGAAGAAAAGCTTGTTGTAAAAAAAGAAACTCCAAACTTTTTTTAAAAAGTGATGCTCTACTCAAAGTCTTGACACACTTTTGGCAGTCGGAAGACACTCTGCTTCATTTCTTATGACATCCCTGGCGCTGGCATGATGGATGAGTCCCAGAACTGCCCTCCCCCTCCTCTTCCAGGCGCCACCCACTCAAGAGCCTCCTCTCATTGCGTCCATTTATATTTTCATCTTATTTTTTGCTACGCAAATGGGGTAGAACGCTAGGCTTAAATTAGGCCCAAGGAAAAAAATTGCCGGACCCTAAATTCAAATAAACAAGGACAGTTAAGGAAAGAAAAACAGAATCTGTGGCGGCTGAGGAGGGGGTGAGAGCTCACGCAATCCAGTTTTTGTTCTTTGTATACAATGCGGCTGGTTTCTTAATGATTTCCATATGGGCAATGTAACTCATCAAGACGCGACACGCACCAAGTTTGTGTCAGTGCTTTGGAATGGTTTTCCACTCATCAGGAAAAATGGCGCTAAGGAGGCTAGCAGGCCAAAGCAGCAGAAGAGGAGCATGTATAGACGAACTTCTGAAAGCTTCCCACCCTCCCACCCAAAGAAAGTGTAAATGAGTTGGGCACCATCGCTATTCAAGGATATGTGAGTGAGTGTGTAGTGTTGTTGGAGGATGAGTTTGGGGCCCACTGGATTACGTTTGGAAGGTTTTTGAAAGTATGAAACGCAAAAGTCTACGAGTGTTATATGGGCGAAGGAAAAGGGGGGTAAAAGGAATCTCCGGCGATGTGATTGACGTCGGCGGACTTGGCTTTGCAACAAAGCCAGGAAGCCATTGTATGGATATATCTTATCTTTCTCTCTTCCATGCTCTGATGGGATGCTTTCAATACCTTCTTCTCTCATCTGTCTGCTCATCGCTGTATAGCGCGCACACACACAGAGACTTGCATGGTATACTGTATTGTATTATTATTACATCCCTTCTTATTGCAACTGACTTGGAAAAATCCCGCTTTTTGCCCTTTCCACTCTTAAGAAACTTCAAACGCTTCACAATGGAAGGAATAAAAAGGGGTCCGACTCTTCCCCCTAAAGAAAAAACATGAAAACGCCAGAAAAATTGGAATACGATTCAGATTGAGACCATCTTCTCTACACCCCTCTTGTCGTACAAAAAGCAGAATGTTGGATTTCTATCTCCTTTGCTGCACTGCACTGCACCTTACAAAGCAAAGCTAATATTCAATTTCCAATTGGATTCCTGATATGCTTTCAGTATGCTTTAGTCAGTCCACCTCACCTTCTCCTTCACTCCGCGTCTTTCTACCGGGATAAACGAGGCCCTTTTGCCTCCAAAGCTCTCGCCTCTTCCTCTCTCTACGCGTATCCCGTTTTACTCGATATTACTCGATATGTAACATGTAAGTTACAGGAGGGAGGGTGAATCAATGAAATAAAAGTCGTATCAGGTCCAAAAGGTACAAGATTTAACCCCCGCCGCCTTTTTACGATTTCTCTCTCCCCTCTGCTGCTTGTATGTAGACACATAATCCTCCGGAAAGTAACATACAACGAGGGTTGATATATATGCT
This sequence comes from Lepidurus arcticus, assembly GCA_003724045.1. Classification (NCBI taxonomy): domain Eukaryota; kingdom Metazoa; phylum Arthropoda; class Branchiopoda; order Notostraca; family Triopsidae; genus Lepidurus; species Lepidurus arcticus. Next base: position 44,230 of record RJJA01000227.1, on the reverse strand, counting down.
AGGAGGGATTTATGGACTGGGATCTCTTGCGTTAGATCCACACCGTTTTTGATTCCTGGATGGATTTCTTATGACCGCCTTTTCATAAACCGTAGCACAGCATATGGGAAAGGTGTGTGGATTTCTTATCAGTTTGTGGAGAGCAATTTGCTTTGGTTTTCCCTTTCTGGGTTTAAACTGTGTGTCCATCTGCTCTTGTATCTCCGCATCGGTTAAAGAACACTTATCGGTTACCCGGATGGGAAGTTTGCTTGATTAAACGTAGCACCTTGTCTCTGTGCAAATAGGATCGGAGGTTAACCTTTGACTGTCACCCAAAGTAACCTACAGAGTACGGTCAAAGTGACCCTATCTCAGGCAAAATGGACTTTAGGTGTTCATACGTCTCCTTTACCCATTCCACATCCCACCTGCTGAGGCGATAACAAGCCAACACACTTAAACAGATAAAAACAGCCCAAACCCGCGCCAAAAACACACGTCAAAAACGCTTTAGCGACGGTTTTCTAACGCGTTAGGCGCGTGCAGTGAAACAAGGCTACCAAGAATGTTCGCTGAATTGTCCCCGAAAGCGCTTGCCGTCAACTGGGAAAAAATGTTCGATTTTTAAAAGCAAAGGCGACGCTGGGCTGGGATTTCTCTTCTTTCTCTTGTGCTTTACTTTTGCGCCCGAAATAAACAGATACAACTTTTCATAGTTAAAGTTTCAACGAGTTTCTGCTGTTAAGACAAGGCTACCAAGAATGTTCGGGTTTTGTCATTGAAGCGCTGTGCCACGTGTTTGGGGGAAAACATTCGATTTTGTACAATATTGTGTGCTTGTCTTCGGCTTTCTCCCCCTCGTATCCGCCTTCTAATGCTCCATTCCGGAGCCAATAGTTTCCTCCTACCGATTCCAACCACGAACTCGACTATCTGCTTCCTAAAGCTTAAAGATGGGAAGAAGTAGTTGACAGAGGAGGCTCAAGCTAGATCTCGAGCTAAAACTTGACTGTCTGCAGGGAAGATCCATACAGGCTATAATACCCCCGGCTTTTCCTTTAATAATCCATACTCATATTTCTGGCATGCATAACCAAAACCATCTTCGCACACACTTAAAGACACTCTCGCACAACCCCCGTCGTAATTAAACCTAAACCTAATTAGCGCTGATCTCTGGGCCTGTCCCAATTATTCATTTTTTGTTTTTCTTTTCCTCCCTAAAAAGAAGCCCCTGGCCCATATGGATCTCGTTTAACTGTCATTTTCTTGTCTGATGACTATAGTAAGCCTCCAAAAAGTTCTCAAATGCATAAGGCGTAAATATTGTTTTCAGTTTTTCACGCAAGGAGGCGTGGCTCCCAGTTGGACAGGAAATGATACTGTCTTGATGGATGTCATCTTATTTCGCATGACAGCTGTCTTAATGAGCCCAACTCATATACTCCTCTGCATTACCTTCAATTTATTTTCAACGCTCCCTGACTCCCCAAAATCTAAAAAATAAAAATAAAATGGAAATGAAAAGAAATGCCCAAGGGTAGGCTAGAAATTCCGTTTAAGGTGTTGGGAATAAATGAGAAACTATACAGTAGCGGTCAATTTGGACTGTAATCAGCTGCCAAAAAGTCCAAGTCCTTCCAAGTATAAGTGTCCCCATGAGCTCAAGGAAAAGGAATGGCAAGGGCACAACTCGGTTACAACTTGTAAGAGGTGGTACACCAGGAGTGATTAATGAGTGACATTTGTCACGGTCCAACAGCCCACACTCCACACATTCTAAATTTCCATCTCAAGCTCCCCCCCCCCCCCTTTTTCTTCTTATTTTCTCCCCCTTCTTACTTTAATATGTTATGTCGCTTCCTTAAAAGACTTCCCTAACACAAGACCCACTAGAGCCATACCATAACGGTTGCAATGTCACGGCCAAATAAACTTCGGCTCCCAAACTAATATTGCTTCCATTTCCTTACAATTCTTTGGTCTTAGGGGTAGGGGGCGTTAAGCGCCAATACATTTCAAACCAATCCCTTCTACCACCCAAAGTCACCCCTTACGGACCCAAGTTTTACCCTAACCTAAAGACGTGTAACCTACCCAAATGTGGGTCTGTTGCGGGTGACAAATGTCCCCAAATCCACGTGACATGATATGCATGCACACATACCAGCCAAGATTGCCTTTGTTGAACCCACATAAAAGGAACAAAAAAGGTAGGAAAGCAGGTAGAAAGAATCCATTTCCAGCTCATTAAATCACCACAAGAAATATAAAAAAAGCCTGAATAGTTTCCGTCACACCAAAAGCTCGTGGTGTCTTGGGGAACTTCAGCCCAACATTTCTTATTTGGGAATTGAAGAATATGAAAACGCCAAATTAGTGAGACTTGAGGTCCTAACGTTCCTAATGCACCTAAACTCCTCAAGCGACCTCAAAAACTGGTCGCGTGCAACTGATTGTGGTTCTGATCTTCTTGTTTTTCATTCTGAATACTTTCGAGTTTTGTTTTTGGGTGAGTTCTAATCTTGTTCCCTATACAGGATGTGGTTTCTGTGTAACGTTAATATAAATCGTCTCCTGGGTGTGACAATGCTACCTTAATTTATGTGCGCATTTGGCATAGTGTGAAACAAGTTTATGATCGCCAACGTGCCATTCCCCCCAACACGTTTGAAACCTGCCTTGACATTCTTCACCAACTTCTCCGTTTGAAATGGATTCGTCATCCAATCAGGCGAATTCAAATGAACGCAAATAAATGAATTTAAATTGAGGCAAATAACCTCCTTTGCCGGAAATGCGAATTATTTAAAGCTAAATTATTCATTAAATCTAGAGATTCGACCTCCTTAAGCGTTTAGGCGTGATTTAAAATTGATTCGTCCCTAACCGAAACGAGTATTATACAATACAGCGATTCAAATTAACGAAAAGCACTACCCATTAAGAAAAAGATGAGAAAATCATTACATGCTAAGCAAACATTACGAATTAAGTAGGAAAGTTTTATTTAACTGGAAGAGTTTTCTTGGACGACAAAGTTACGCTTAATCGACTAGGAGTGGTTTAAAAGTGTTTAGTTTTTTCTTTTCTAAAACATAAATAGAAAGTAATTAGCGTTCGTTTCATCCATTCGGTCGGGTACTTTATCGGAAATATGTGTGTTCTTTTTGGGGTTTCAATTTATTTTGAAGCCTCGTTGAAGCGCCGTGAGTTAAAGTCCAAATAAATTGTAAAGGCGTCAACGTGTCATATGCGTCGTAAAACCTGTGCAACACTTCAATGCACAGACCGGGGAACCAAAAAGGAAGAAAGACGTCACACTAGTTTAATTTCTCCCTTTTCTTCTTTTTTGTGGGCATCTTTCAGAGAGGATGACGGCAGCCGCAGCAATAAGAGAGAACGAGAGAGAGCGAGAAAGACAGACTCATGTTGGTGGATCTAAGCCAGGAGCCAAGGCAAACAAGAGTCGTGATTATGCCATTACCCTGGAGTCGCTTAGGAATGCAACACGAGAGTTGCCAATTAAGAGGGGTGGCAAGCTCTTCAATAAGAGAAGCAATCAAGCGCCCGTAAAAGCTTCCATGTGATGTCCATCTTCCTTTTCATCACACACAACGTTATGTTCTATCTTTGAGAGCAATATAGTCCCACCAAAATACAATTGTGGCTATGAAAAATAGAGCAAAAAAATCTAATTTCCAGTTACATGTTTCTTCTCAGCATGCGCCAAGTACTAATTTCAATACGAAAGCTATTAATGCGATCACGTGGCTTGCTCAAGTCACCGACGTACTGGATCCAGGGTCCCTGAGAACATTGCTTCCTGTTTTAAGCTCGGAAAAAGACCGAAACCAGCGCATGCACTTACGACACGTCCGTGACGTCATGGCCCCAAGTATGAATGCCAGCAACTCGTGAACGGCTAACTCCCACAATTTGTTCAAAATCGTTCTGAGCAGGAATCCCAATATCAACACGTGCCTTTTGTTCACAATACACATAAATTCATTTCAAAAACACAATAAATTCCAGCTACTCGTTTGACCCCCCCCCAAAAAAAAGTTTATTAGGTGCTTCAAGTTGACCCGAAAGCACACTTTCATTCTTTATCTTATTTAAACATTTCTTTTTCGTTATTTTTATGGGGGGTGGAGGGGAATTAGTGATTAAAAGTATCAGTAACAGAGACGGGGCGCCGAAAAGGGATATAGATGGCGCGAGTGTCAATTCATAAGAGGCGGTATAATTGGCTTGTCGGAAGCGTCTTGCATACTTCCACGTTTACCAGCCTTTTTTCTTCCATTTTTTTCTTCAAATGTTTCTCTTGACGAGCTCTATACAACTCTGTTACATCAAAGCTTTCGCTTTGTTGCCTCGCCTTTTTTTGGGGTCCCATCTGCCCCCCTTTTTTCGTAGATCACTTTTCAGGGGTTCTTAATTTTGTTTTCGGGATTTTTCCCTCCATTTTCTTCCTTCTCGTTTTTTGTTTAATGCTTGGTTCTAAAAAGGCCCCCTGCTTCTGCTCCAATTTTTCCCCCATCACGCCAACGGCAGAGAACAAGAAAAACGTCTCACTCGTTTGCCTCTATGCAAAGCAGCTTAGCTAATTGCCCTTCAACATGCAATCACCAGCTCAATCAGACTTACGATTGCATTAGCATACACAACTTGGGTTCCTAAAAAGACCTCTCTTTCTCTCTCTTCTTTATGCTTTCGATCTAGCGTCCATGAAACCTGTTCTTTTCCACCCCATATCTGAATTCTTCCCACTTGAAAAAAAAGAAAATATATTAAAAACTAATAAAGAGGCGTTAGACTCGAACGCATTGGCTTTGCGGAATCATAAAAGTGCAATCTAAAACAAGGGGAGGAAAGTGAAAAAAACTTCCACACTCACCTTTCCAGGTGTTTGACCACATCCTCATAAGCAGCGCGACAATTTTCCCAGAAACCGGTCCTAAAAACCAAAAACATCAAACACGTCACCACACAACAACTCATTAATATACGCCTTCCATAAAAAGGAAATTAAAACGTAAGGGAAAAAAGGGCCATTCTCTTGTAGAAAGGTCATAAAACTCCCCAATTTAGTCGGGAATTTCTGATTTTTCTATAGATTTTAAGCTGACAAGATCAATATCAAATACAAAAATTAAAACCCAACTAAATTCCTAAAAGGATTTCGAAGAAATTCTAGATAAAATCTGCTATGCTTACAGAAAGGTTATAAAACTCTCGGCTCACTTCCAAAACTTCTATTTGGGTTCTTTTACTATTAAAAGAATTCGATCGGCTACTTTAAAAGGCTTTTTAGATTTTAATTCGCAAGTAAAATAGATATAGTAGGAAATAATTACCTGGCAACTGTCATGTGTTCTAACGCTAGAGGGGGTTGTTGGGCTTTGGCTACATTGGAGCCATCCGGTCGCGGGACGCCTCCGGGGCCAGGGATGTGGCCCGGGAAGGATAAGATGGGCCCGTTGGGGCCAGCAGGGTGGGAGCCATTAGCTCCTGGCAGACCTGCTGCCGAAGAATGATGGCCTCCGGATAGACTGTCGCGGCCACCATGTCCCAAGGACATACCCCCAGGCATTCCCGCGGGCGAGCCTAATAAGGCGGCCGAATGGGCGGCCGCGGCCGCTGCTGCTTGGTTCAGGTTTAATGCCATGAACTGCATCGGGTTGAGATGCGTGGGTGGAGGGTTGTACCCGTTGGCTAGTAATGGCGACTTCTCCATACGATCTACACCATTGAACATAACTTGGATTAATATCAGGAATTTATATGAGATTTTTTCCCTTTTCAGTACATTAGTTTAGAGTTACTAAAAATAATAGAAACACTGCTTTACAAGCTGTACGACGTTGCACCGTACATCTTTTAGAAAATATGAAAACGGCTTAAGACAATAGAAAAACAACGAATGAAAATAATTCAATAACAAAACTGTTTTATGAAATTCATGAAAGGAAAAATATTAAAAACAAATTTAGTCTAAAAAAATACTAAACGTATTATATTGCTTAAATGGCAAAACTGGATAATCAGAATTAATAAAAGAAAATATGAAATGAGTTTAAGTTCACGAGAAAAAATACCCAAAAATGCTAAATGAGGTTGATAAAGTTAATAAAGACAAAAAGGGGAAAGACATGAAAGTCGACCTCAGCCCCGCCCTTTGTACGCAAACTGAGTAAATGTAGTACGTGACATGTGGAGGCGACACAAGAGCAAACATTGTGGCATATCAAAGCTCAGGTGCCAGTTAGTTTTAGAACCAGGACATAATAACCCCCCTTAACACGAAAAAACGACCAATAAGTAGCAAAGAAAAAAAAAGAAAAAAACTCAATAAAAGGGTCGCTGAGGTAAAAGACCGCCCAAACCCAGACAAACCCATCGGAAATGAAAAGTTACGCGTACCAGACAACTCAAACTCAAACATACACAGACAGACACAGACAACCTTAGTACCATCACATCCTTTTTCCAAACGTGGGCCAGAGTAACCAGGTAAAAACCGGAAACGGCCATCATAATGGCGTGACACCTCATTAAGACTTGTCTTTTTCATTAAGTCAACATTTAACCTCAACTCACTGCCCCTTTCATTTAGTTACTACCTAGAGTAACGCTCCTCACTAAACACACACTCTAAACAATGAACCAAAGAAAAAACCCTTTGAACTTCCCTCCTACTCATTGTTAACTCTCCAAAATGTTCCCTGTCGACTCGGCCGACATTCCCTGTCAATCTTCGACAAAATTCATTGCAGACTTCGCTAACTGTTACGGTCGCCTTTGCTAACTTCCACGGGCGATTCCTTCTATACTTTCATTGTTGACTTTCTGGCGAAATTCCTTGTCACTGTCGGTTTCGCTACGTTTCATAGTTGACTAGACATTTCATTGTCGGCTTCACCAACATTCATTGTTGGTTCTAATGGTTTATATTAATCTTTTAAAAATGAAACAGATGCAAAGATGGCGTCCTCGTCGGGCACGACCCTTTCTTGGAACTTTTCATTGTTGTCTATTTTTCTGTTTGGCTTTATTACACTGAAGACCGCGTGCTTCGCAATTTCTCTCTCTCCCTGTCTCCCCTTAGCAAAAAAGCGATACACGAACAAAGATATAAAAGCGCAGACCAAAAATATAGCGGAAAGAGCAAGATCAGAGAAAGGGAGAGACAGAGAAGGGTCCAGCCCAGGTTGGTTTCGATATCATAATGACTTGTCCCGCTGTGCCGGTCAAGTTGAACGCTGCACGGGGTCGACCATAGCACCTCACCCTGATAGGTAATACGGCAAACACTATACTCCAGTGGGTGGCTTTTTCATTTTTTTTATTATACAGGACCCCTAACTTTACTTGCAAATCGATCTCCCCATCGTCTATCACCTCTACATTATCCGATCTTTGTTCGTTAGAAAGTCGACACCCAATTCAACTAAACTAAAACGTGCCAAAATAACAGAAAATCCCAATGAACGCTCATAAAAAGTTCAAAAAAGCGAAAATCGTGCCAAAATCCCACGCTCTACCTTGCAAAACAAAAACCCTTCGTGGGAATAGCCTTACCCTATTCAAGTTTTGGGGACTGTCCAAGTCTGAGCGTTCCCCAAACTCCAAAGTCGACGCAGGTTTGGGTAAGGCAAAGGGTCCCAATTTGTCGCTTTAAAGGGTACCCGATAGCCAGCAATATTGCTACCGCAATAGCTTCCAAAGTTCCCAGTATTGGGCTATCAAGTCCCCCCTCCCCCAAAAGGGAGCTTAACAAAAGCCATGTGTTTTGCAGCCCCGATTTTCGCATTTGGGATACCGCTTGGCCCAGAGCCTAAAAACCTAGATTGCACCGACGAATGCGGTGCTGCTGCATCCTAAACTTCAATCACGGATTCCCTGCCATTTCCTCACTCGTCGTCTTCTTCTGCTCCCGCTGCCTCCCTCTTAAGCGTTCGCTTTGGAATCTCCTCCTCCCTCTTGGCTCTTACACCACCACACCAGTTAACTCCACCAAGTCGCTCTTTTACAAGGGACCGGGTGGTATTGTATTGCCATTGCCATATAGAACCTGCAAGGCAATACTTTCCTGACGCGGGACTTAGGACGGTCGGACGCTTTTCTTTTTTAAGAGTGGTTGCTCGGCCAAGGGCGTTTATGGTGCAATATCATGCCAAAACCCTCCTGCTTTTTCGGCCTTTTATGTCTTCTCTAAGCTAGGCGTACAGCTTTCTCGCGAAAATGAAAAATAAATCGCAACAAGGACTACACTACCTTATACATTCTTTACCAGCAGAGAAATCCTCCAGAATCAACAAAAGCCAAAGATGGTAACACCAAAGAAAGGTTAAAAATGTCAACAATGAGGTCAACAAATTTTCCATATTTTTTTTATTACCGTTCATGGGTCCGTTACCGTAGTCCATGTAGTCTCCATTGTCCAGTCTGGATTTCTTCATCTTCATGAGCGCATCGCAATGAGGGGAAGTCATTCCCATCAGGGGTGAACGTTTGGGCGGTCTCCCGGGCCTAGAACTGCAAAAATAAGGCATCTGTTACTTAAGGCAAAGCACGGGAGCAATCTTATGGTCAATGCGCCTTAAACTTAACTCCACGAAAATCAAAGTTCCCTCACAGACACTCTTTCATTTACTTCATTTCAATTTCCAAGATTCGAGACCAAACTCAACGAAAACTGACCCAAGAATACCCCCCCCCCCTTTTCTTTCCTTCATATAATCATCATAGTACATCACCGCGCTTATACATTAGCCAGAACTGAGTGGCAAAGCTTACAGTGGGGGGTATAATACCATCTAAAAACTGAACCCAGCCGAAGAATAGATATACACACCTTTCTACTATTAAGGGGGGCGGATGGTATAAATTTCACCCCGGCACATTTCCAGATCATTCTCGAAATTCATATTGCCTCTCTCTGGAGATTCTTGATTTCCCTGATACCAATTACAAAGACTTAAAAGATCCCGTTTTGGTCCCCTGCTGTGAACCCCAATTGAGTTAAGCGAGTAATATACGAAAAACTTCTCCGAAATACTCACCCCCTCTCTTCTTGTCCATACTGGTACCTTTTGGCTTTTGAAAGATGGTTTCTGCTCCTAACCCTCCCTTCTTATGAATGCTCTGCCGAGAATCACAAGTACAGCCTCTCTTAATTACACCCAATATTTCCATACAAAGCGACATTTTTCTTCTACCAAATGATTCCAAGACTAATAATTGCCTGGACGTGTCTCCAATTATAAGATTTGGGAGTGTACGACGAAGCAGCATGAGAAACTCTCTATTTGTTAAAATAAAGATCCTCCATTTTGGATGTGCAGAATGATCACGAGCACGGTAAAGCAGAAGAACATGAAGAATACTGCAGGATTCACCCAAATGAAGCCGAAGAAATTGAACCAGAAGAAGGGCCCAGCAAACAATCACATTAACATGCAAGACGGAACCAAAAGCCACACGTCCCCTGTTCCTTCAGCCTCTTTTGTTGTCAATGATGAGCCCTTTTAGAAACGTTGGACCAACGACGAAGCTGACCTGCCTGGCTAATGCCTCCTTTTTACAAGCTGGAAAAGAGATCCTTGTTTTTCCAAGATTCCCTCCAAGTTTTTGACACCTTTTTCGGCTTTTAAGAATGTGAAAAACGTTCGGTTCTTCTTCGTCTTGTTTTTGGTCCTCCTCCTTCCCAGGGGTGTTTTGCGCCAAAAGTTTCCTTAAATGCAAACTCAAATTGGTCAAATTGGCCAATTGACAAGACTGTTGTAAAAATCGGGACGACTTGCGATTCTTTTATTGCCTACCTGCCGAAAAGGGCAATTAAAGTCTCTCCTTCTCTAGGAAAACTTGGAAGCCTCTCTATTCGCCTTATTGCTACTACTACTATTAGCACAGAAGGACAGAACTATAAAAGAACCATCTCGTTTTTCTCTTTGGGAAAAAAATTGTCCCGAAAACTTATTCCCGAGCCAGACCATACATAGATACAATGCAAGGACAACATTCCCCAAAAGAGTGACTACTCATAAAGTTTTACAAATATGGTCTTGGGGGGGGGGTTAGCATTTCCTTATCAATCTTGTTAAGCCTCACTACTACTTTTCACTTTAATAAAACACATAGTATGAGGTTCCTAAGTATTGGGAATGTGGAATGGCACCGCTTCGCTTTTCTTCGAGAAGGTTTTTCACTGTTTGGGCGCATATATGATTCCCCCACCCTACCCCCACTTGGCAGGAAATGATCCTCTCTATTCTTTTTCTCAAAATCATATAAAAGTCCCAGGGAGAGAGAGTCATGGCAGTTTTTCGGGGGTTACCGGGACAGGGCAGTCGTAAAATTAGATTGTCCAGGCTTTTGGGTTGCGCTCTATAATGTATTGGGGCGCAAGAATGTGGATCAATTAAATGGCCTATGCTTGAGCTGAGCTGCCAATTGAATTTATGGCATCTTCATCAATACAGCTAACGTAATAGAGAGCAAGAGAGGACTGCCCCAACCCCTCAACTTGATCCTTGATTCCCAATAAGGTTTTAAGGAAACGCACCAGGAAGAAGAAAGGTACGGAAAAAGATCTATTAGCAATCAAAGGGAATGGAACTTTTCAACACGCCATACACACACGAAAACAAAAAGAAGAGTTTTTCCGAATCCTAGATAACAGGATGGATTTCTTTCCTGGAAGTGTGAGAGCGGGAAAAAAGGAAAAGGGATTTAGAAACGGAACAGAACAGATTGAAGAATGGCCAGAGTGGACCCAGGTGTTTCAATCCGATAGTTGTCATGGCGCAAACCAATCTGCACTAAACTAGAGAAACCTTTCGTTCGACCTGGCGCTCTTTTTTTCATTTTTTGGGGGTAACAACAGGTGGGCAATACAGGCCCCCAAATGCCAAAACTTGACCCCGAACTACACTGCGAGAAATTTCCGTAAATTCCCCATCCATTTTCTTAGATCTTCCGTACATTTCTGCCAATTCCCAAGAAATGCGTGTGAGATGGTTGATGTCTCTAAATGGAGCCTATATTTTCGCAACTTTTGGCTACAATTGGGCCTAATTGTAATCTAGATTACAAGACTTTTTGTTTGCAGTTTTTTTAGAATGGCAGTTAACCATTACCTGCCAATTAGGTGTTATTAAAGTCTATACTGCGATTTTATACAGCGCTTGGGATAAAATTGACATACAAAGGTACCAGCGCCATATGGATTGAACTACTTGTTAAAAGAAAGGCGGCGGGGGGTTGAAGGGGGGTAACTATACCTCTCGCTTTTATTGAGGTTTTATAATTTTCGCAAGGAATTATTCAAATCCTGGGATGGAAATGGAAAGTTTTCTAAGCTCGTAAGCAAAAGTAGAAAGCTCAGTTCCATGAGCTTGGTGTTCTTAGAGCTCTTCAGTCAACGTCAACATCAACCCTCAACCCCCTTTATAAATCCTTTCATTTGAGTATCGAAGCCTCACCAAAACCCCTAAAAGTTTGGCATCAACTATTTTTTCCCTCGGTTTTTTCTTTTTGAATGTAAGGTTACACGAGAAAACGCCTCGAATTTAAAAGGGAGAGCGAAAGAGGCCGAAGAAAAACCATAAGGCGAAAGAAAAAGACCGATTCAAGTCGTGTTGCAAGGCTCTTTCGGGAGCATCTAGCCCAGTCTCTTTAAGCTCTTCATTTGCATACTTTGCATTTTTCATGCATGACATGTGCAGATGTGAAATACGTGTCTCATTTCAAGACAACCTGATCCCTTCCTTTTGTCCCATCAAAATCAAAACGACAGCCAACATACTACTTCCACCCCCAAAATCCAAACAACCTCCCCCCCCCCCTTCGCAAAAAAATCCTGTATTTTCCCGTTAATGCTAATGCTCTTTACCCACATGGTAACCAGTCCAATGACCTTCAAACCAATCAAAATTTAAAAACTAACTTTATCTACCCCAAAAAGGTAATTAATAGTCAGGTAATAAATAACGAATTTATAATAAATGAAATATTTCCTTTATTATAAATTAAACATGGAATCATACTGGCATGGAATCATGGAACTGACTGAATAATTGGTTTTATTGATTTATTAATTTTAACTTTAAAATGTATAGATAATTTCTTTAGTTTCAATTATTTTTTTAAATCGATACAGTGTAAGTACAACTAGGGATTAATGTCTTTCCAAAATAGTTAATGATCCCAGAAACAAAGGTGTTTAAGAAAAAGAGCCTTGGAAATTTGGGATTCTTGGGCTGGTGGAAGAGAAACACGTGGCTTTTGATAAGCAAAGAAAATGTCAAAGTTTGGGTTCCAAGCTTAAAGTTTTCGTATTTGTCTTCCATGACACATTTACGGATCTGGCTTAGCTTAGCTGTCTCTGGAAACAGCAAGGCACGAATACAACACAAACCTTTCCCCTCCAATTAAACACACAAAGAATCACACCACGAACACACATATAGATCCTTTCCCTTTCCTTCAGAAGAAAAGAAAACAAAAACAGAACAAGTTTTTTTGTTCCATATATACTGTTGCACTTCTCTTATCAAGACATATAGATACGTAAATATTTATGACTCGGGTTAAAATTAGAAGTCTTCTCCTTCTCCCTTATGCAGCAAAGAACCCCAACCAGAAACCCCACAATCTTTTTTTTAATATATTTATATTAAAAAAAAACTCAAACCATAGACTGGGTATATTCCCTATTCATCTTCCTGTCTTACTTAATTTCCAAATTTTTTCCGAAACGATAAAAAAGATCCCAATTGCGTTATCCTTTGCATTGCCCAAGTGGACACAAAACAGATCTTCTTCCTTCCTCCCCCCGCGCTTTTTTTCTATTTTAACGTAGTCCGGGATCAAGGATTTCACTCTTAGAGCTTGAACAGATTGTTTTGGCTGCCAACTTTATTTTAGGCGCACATTTTTTTATTTTAATTTTTTACTAATTCTACATTGGTAATAAATCCTTGCATGGATTGCTAACCATCTTGAGTGTGGCACTTGCTATTTCCCCCAAACTTCTAACCCTCTTAGAATCTTCGAAATCGCGTTTTCGAAAAGACGCCAGAATTCGTCACAAAAAGAATCCTATGAAAGCTGTTAGTAGACGAATCCCTTAGGAGATATCTCTCCTCAAGAAAAGGAAAATAAAATACTAAATTACAAAAGGAAAAAAAAACTAATGAAAAAGTTAACCATTTCCATCAACGGAAATGGTCAGCGCAAACCTGCCTGTTTTGCGGTCTCGTTACACGCCCAGCTTGACTTCTGTATCGCAACAATACTCGCCTTGTTTTTAGTTATTTCCTTTAAGAACCCCCTCACCTGGCAAGGTTTATAGCTTGTAACTTACAGAAAAGAGCCGAAGAGAACGAAGGAAGAAATTAAGGTATCGAGAAACGGTCCTAAATTTCCTCGCTTGCCCCTTGTCAAGGCTTATAAGGTAAGAAAACCCGAAAAACGATCGAAATCCGGTACATTTATAATGTATAAATGTAATTCCTGCAGGCTTCACCCCGCATCCACCATTTTCCACCCCCAATTCCAGGTAAAAGAAAAAAGGAGATGGAATAATATCGTCCCAAAAATGGAACAAAAAAATCATGCTTTTGGCGCTCGAAAACTAGGAACTCGAGAGTCCAGTCAAGATAACGAGTGTTACGAGTGACAGTCCTTTTCTCCTTTCCTATGGCCAGTGTTGGCTCTTAAACAGCAGATGGAAAGCACGAAAGGACAAGCACACGACTCTGTCGGGTGTGAAAAAATGGCGCTAATAACATAAAAGTCATTACCACACTCTCATTTCTGCTTGGCTTAGTTTGACGGTTTACCCTTTTCCACTCGCTTCTTTTAATAGCAAACAATCCTAATATTAACGCATTAAAAACCTCCTCCTCCCCCAAACCTAAATTAATAATAATAGTAAAAGAAAAAATTCCTACAACTGCTTACTTTCCTACAATTCACAACCCAATTTTCATTCAGTAAAATTTTGTTTCAAACAATCATAAAAATACAGGTAGGTAGTGTATGTCGAGGACGTAACAAGCGCAGGTAAAAAAGAACTTATTTTTTTAGGGAAAAAAGGGAAAGGGACCAAAATTAAATTGAGTTGCGGTCGAACTGCAATAATATAAAACATATAAACTATATAAACTCCATAAAAAAGTGTACAACCGGTTTTCCAAATGCTTTTGGATAATAGAGGTTTGGGGAAGAAGGAATTGTCATTTCCTCGCCTTACCTGAGAGGACCGCAAATAAGCGGAACAGAAGCAAAAACCACCGAAACCGCCGGAAATGAAAACACACACTACAGGGGTGCCTCTTTTCGCCCGTATTAGTGCCACTGCGTTAATAGTGTAGACAAGCTTAGCTGGACCTCAGCCCTCCCCCGTCCCAAAAAAATGTGCTATTTACTTAAGGCAAAAGTAAAAGAAAATGAAGTCCAACCACAGAAAATGAAGTAAGATTAAGTAAAAAGACGCTAGTTCAAGTCGCATACAACCAAGTAAAGTGAAATGGAGGAAGAAAAAGGCAGACAACTAAAAACACGCTAAAAACGTCTCCAAACTTGATAATACGCGTCCCCAAACTAATACTGCGTGTTGCACTTCTAACCATTCTATTACACTTTGGCAGTAGGAGGTCATGACAACGCTCCAATAATGCTTCTAAATGCAGTCAAACTCGACTACAAGTGCCAGGAATTGAAAAACCGTCTTAAACTGTTAAAAGACCTAAGGAACCGAAAAAACGGAGAAAAACCCAGGTTAAAACCGCGAATATTAGGTTCTTCAAGTAGTCACGATAGTGCACGGCCATGATGGACACAATAGTACGCTTTTTAAGGTACACTTTCCTCTGTGGGGGGAAACACGAGCTGAAACCCCTCTTTTCTCCTTCGGAAACTCGGAAATTCCGGAAATTCGGACGTATAGAGCACTCCTCGTGACAAGAAGAACGATTACAACGTTCACTATACGCTATTGTTGTCTCTTTCCAATGCTTTCTAGCCCCCGTCATGCTCGCACATACATACATTACACATACATACACACCTCGCAAAACGTTAGTGTTACATAAACGAACGTTTTCGGAGCTATATACACAGTGCGTGTCCATAACCGTGCTTTATATTACATGGTTGACTCCTTTTTCATGGTTGGTCTGGACCTGGACGCTAGACCACTGCCAAATAAGCCCTACCCCCACCCAAAAAAAAGTGGAATAATCTTTTTACTCTGCGA
Organism: Lepidurus arcticus; assembly: GCA_003724045.1. Classification (NCBI taxonomy): domain Eukaryota; kingdom Metazoa; phylum Arthropoda; class Branchiopoda; order Notostraca; family Triopsidae; genus Lepidurus; species Lepidurus arcticus. The sequence goes on along the minus strand of RJJA01000227.1, from coordinate 28,980 downwards.
GACTAACTCGAAACCTAATTAGCTCCAAGATTTGAGATCTTGAAAGTAAATGAATCAAAATCGCATCCAACTAAGCTTGGAAAAGGTTGTGACATAGTAAGTTGGATCGCTGATGAAGGATTATCCCAAGTTGACCCCAAAACGTTGACTCAGCGTCATAAAAAAACAAACTCAAAGTCCAAGTCGGTGCTGCAGACAATGAAAGGGATATATCTGATCTAGTGGCCAAAAAGTTGCGAATCCGGAGGCGGCAAACCACGCTACTTAAGTCAACAATGGTCTATACGTTACGTTTATCTTATTACACTCGGATTTATCCGGATGTTCTTTAGAATACAATGGTTAGCATTTTGAAACCCGGAAAAAGAATACGGGATCGCATTAGAAAAAAACAGAAGAGGCCCGCATTCTTATTCCTATTCTATTCCTTATTTTTTTAGTGAGGGAGGAGGAGGGGGGAGGTAAGTAAGCAGGTCTAAGAGTTCTAGTCTATCTTTTGTATACGGAAAAACGTTTGTATTTTATTATGTGCTGTGTCTGTGTGTGAGTGCAGTGCACGGCATATTGAATTTCGCTGTTCACTTGAGGGCATATACAAATGACGGCAGAGTTGAGAGACCGCTTTTCTCGGGAGAGAAGAGTGAGCGAGAAGAGCGAAGAGAGAAAGAGAGAAAAAGCTGGTGCTCTGCTCTCTTTTTCCCTCTTGATTCAGCTTGGCTTTTGTTAGATCCTCCAGCTTGTATAAGCCCTCACGAGGAAGTCGTCTCGTTTCCTTGGAACCTTATATTATTAGTACTATTATATCCTCTACCCTTATTTGCATCTTCTCCTGCCCCTAGCCTTGTCTCGAAGCAGAGGACTGCTGTTTCCTCATTTCTTTCCATTTTAATTGCACGGAAAAGACCATGCCAATCTGTAAATCCAGCATTTGAATAGTATCGCCCTAACATAGAGCGAAAACCGTTTGACGCTCGAAAACGGAACCATTTTCGCCCATAAATAGCCCGTTATTTTTTTATATCAAGTTTGATAAAAAAAATAGTCAAATTAATTACTAGCTATATGTAGATCAATTTGCCCAAAACGAGACCCAAGGAAACATAAGTAGACACTTTTCAACTCAAAGGTTGACTTTAAAGCCGAAAGTCGTTTTTTGGAGCAAAATGACACTGGACAATTGGAGTTCTCACATTGAATCCATTCCGGGAACTGCTTTCCAAGGGATAGGCTTTTATCTAAGAGGAATTTAGAGGAAATTACTCAGATTTGGATCCCCAAAACAGTAAATGGGAACACGTTGCTGTCCACGTTGCAAGGAAAGACACGAACGCACAACAGACGACCATCCCAGAAAGGGGCTTTTTTATTTTCAAGGCTAAGGGACCAACTGGCTCGTTTTCATTTCCTTTTATTTGAATTAAGAGTCATTAAGAGAAACGAGCATGGCGAGACGAGGGAGCCTCGGAAAGCTTAATATGGAGTTTTCGGTTTAGCCTCACACTTCCATGTTGGAATGGACATTGAGGGGCTACCGGACAAGCCTTTTTTATTGTACTTTACATTATTTTTCAGAAACTATTATACAATCCAACTCCAAACCCCCTTTTTCCATTTCCCGTCCCGACAGACTGTCGCCCTAAACTCGCCGTACTTTTCGAAGCTTCCATGCTCTCTGTATTCAACCCAACAATCATTAACATTCGTCATGCATTGTCCCCCTTTTTCCTTCTGCTGCTTTGCTGCCCCCAAAGAACAGAGCAAACCTATACAGAACGCGCTTTATGAACTTTCCACCGGAGAAACCCTTTTCTAACCCTTTGTTGTTTTATGCGATTAAAGCCGAGAACTATAATTTCCCAACTGGTTATTGACTTACAAATAGTACCACTCTACTCGTTGCAATCTCTTTTCAACTTTCATGTTCTATATTCCTACTCTCTTTCACTCCATTCACCCCCAACCCATCCTCCTTTCATGTCCATTCCCAACTCTATTGATTCACAAAATAAGAATTTCAACATGTTTAAAAACCTCTCACAGGACTCGGAAACTCTACCTTAGCATTCAAATCAAGTCCTGCAAACCCTTCACCTGCTCCCCTTTATGATCCCAACACTGCCACAAAGTGCTCCTTTTACTTTACAATAATAGAATACCTAGAATTAACGAGGTTCATCTACTTAAAGAATCTTGGAATATTAACAGTAGAGCTAATTCTTAAAATTCTTAAAATTACACTAACATTACAAATGAGCCGGGTAAAACAAACTGCAATTCAATTCCGAAAACTTGAGAAAATTACAAAAAATCCCACGCATTTGATCACAGATTTAGGTTGCAAAATCTACAGGACCCTAGCAGTGAATCAATCGGGAAGAATTTCACTGTTGCTCAACAATGAATTTCTGTCAGGGGCCGTCATTAATCCCAGCCAGACACCCAAAACGTGATTCAGAAGGGAACGAATGAATCTCTCTCTCTTTTGGAACTCCACACATCAGACATCACACTCCATTTAGTTTTTCCCCGGAGCTCCCGCTTTTGTTCCACTGTCATTGTCTTTTACCTTGACAAGGTGTTGATTACTTCACTCCCTCTCACCCCCTCGCCATCCCAAAACACTCCGAAATGAAAACCTCCCTTCGCTTTTCATTGTTGCTGCTCATATCTCCTCTCCCAAAGCATCCCCCCCTGCCTTTTAAGAATCTTTTTATAAAAAAAAAAAAAAAGCCTTACACGCACTACACGGAAAAGCACCTGGACCTGGCAAAAGCACGTGTCTTTAGTTACAACCGAGGCGAGTCCTTTTGTTAACCAGCATCCCAACCACGGTCCCGAAGAAAGATGTGTGTATGTGGTTGATATGTGGGTCCTTAACTTTTCTTTATTTTTTTCTTATTTTCTTTTGTGTCTGCTTAATGTGTCTCTCTATGCATAGAATATAGTGAACGGGTGTCCCATACGTCCATTAACGATGTCATTAAGAACCCAGAAACTGAAGGTGCGCTATATGTATACCCATACAAACCTTCTCATTTTCCTTTTATTTAGTTGTGGGGGTCTGGGACGGCATATATTTCTACTGCCCCTTTCTCTGCTAGTATTTTGGGGTATTTTTTTACGAGCGTGTCTCTGTCACCTTTCTATGGGACCTGATAAAGTACTATACTCGCGCATCTATAAACTTGTCAGGTGTAAATACTAGTGCTGGTGTATTGTCCATTGCTATTATCCAGGCCTCGAAACAAGTAAAAAGTGTGCTGTGCGCTACGCGTTGTGTGTTGTATATACGAGTACGTTATGTGTGTCGTATGTGTGTAATATGTGTCCTCTTCTCGGAAGAAACATCGAGACTATAATAACTTGGATGCCTCACGCTACTCCTACTATTTTCCTTAGGAATGACACTTATAGAGAACACATGAATAGTGCGATTACAAATGTTACTCCCTATTTTGCTGTCCCTTCTTTTACACGCTAAACGTATTGTACCACAAAAAAGGCTCATTTCGATGTACACTAACTGCCCACGCAGGGACCTATAATTCTGTTTTTTTCTTTTATTACCTCTCCAGGTGTCAAGCGGGACCAAAGAGCGCGGAATTCGTTCCTTTTTGGCAATTCCTTCCAACTTTTTCCCCCTCCACGTCAATTCAATATCTTCAGCGTCCGAAAGTCGCGCAATACGGAAAAGACGAAGACGCCCATATTTTCAAAGTATTGGACGCGTAAGTTGTAGGTCAAACGCTACACGTACACAGGAATGTGTCCCTTCAAACTTTGTTCGACGGTTTTGAGCAGTTTTACTAGTTTTGCTCCAACCCCTTCTATAGACCAAAGTCCCCATAAATAAATGCTCCCTTTTTGGTCTATGCCGTGTCATCCTTAATTTCTAATCCATAGGAAATGGAGCATATTTCCTCTTTTCCCCTCCACTACTTGCTACTCCGTTAGATTCCCACCTTTCGGGGGCTGCCGTAGGTCACTTCCAATGCACATACAAAAAGGGGGTCTTCCTCACGTGTTCTTAACCCATGGCAATACACGTTTCTATTACGTCCAGTTGGAACCCGGGTGTTTTTATATCGAACGAAAATCGAACCTAACGCTGTATATACAAAACTACAAACATAGGGGTAATTTATAGCCCAGGGCCTGTCATATTGTTACCTTTAATTTCCAAACACAAACCCCTCCTCTAGTAAAGTTACTAAAACTCAAACTACGGAAAGCAATCGAATCCACACTAATGATTTAAACGCTTCTTTTGGGACCTATAATTTGTTGTGACGTCATCAATGCGGTGGAATTAGGGTTTGCGCGCAACATTATTCCATTGATGGCTTAATTAAGGCTCACAATTCCTTATTCCGGATGAAATATGATACTCATTCATGATTTGACGCTTCTTTGGGCATTCACTTCGGAATCTGACGTCATCAAATACTGTCAAAGCGGGTTTGGGTAACTTTAGGCGGGACAACGGTCCGAATAGAATGAACGTAGACAGCTTCATTTAGTTTGCAGGCTTGAGTAACTTTACAGAAAAGCCGAAAAAGGTACAAAAGGAGGAGAAGGAAGGGGGGGGGGGGCGTTGGAGGCACCCTTGAAGGTCTAGAAGGGACACAATCAGAGCCAATCAAGCGTTACACATCAAATAGTCCAATTTTAAGACACGACTCGACAGGTTTCTAATTATTGCTTCCTTTTAGCTTGTACCCACCCACCCCACCCCCTTTAACTACCTCAAAGTCTTTCCATATTCTATACGGAGGCTTTTAATCCATATAGTCTTTGCTCATTCTCAAGGTAAACATTGGCTGAGACTTGATAAACTTCCCCAAAATGAGGCCCGAGGTCCTCAATGAATCTTCAATTCTGTCTCTTGCTTGTTCTTAGCTTCCGTTCTAAATAAATATCATTCCTACCACACTCTGCCCCCCTTCACCTAAAAGACATTGAACGCAACTGTCTCTTACTTTTAATCAAAATTCCTGCTCTTAAGCAAACTCCAAACATGCATTCAAACAGAATCTCTTTATTGTTTGCTCTACCCCAAGCGAAACATCCTAAATTCACCCAACTTATTTACCCTCAATCCGTCCCGCACGGTAACCAAACTTGGATTACTGTACTATACTTAATTGTATGACTCTTCCACAGGTTAATGGCAATAAGTCTTCATGAAAACAGGGCAGGGTGTTGGCCTTTGGCAGGTTGCGTACATGATACAGTACATTGCAGTACGTACGCTACACAAACCAACCCCATCGACCGCGTTTAGTTTCCTTTCCCTCCTTTTGGCGGGATATGCTAATTAGAAAAATTGGCAAGCTAATAACCACAATTTTTTCCTCAGCAGCTTAAGCCTCAGAAGCACTATTTTGGGGGGGCGAGCTTGCATGGTGTGACTTGGTTCCATGCTCCAAAAAGTGGCATTATCAATAATTACCCCCTTTTGCGTATAACTCATCTAGCGCTCTAACTACGGTGTACTATAGTACTATGCCACTATGTTCCTCCCACATCTACAAGGATAGAAGGATAGGATAGGACACAGACACACACATACCCCACACAGATGCATTCATAGTCCAAAATTATGCATAGGAAATTAGGGTGTGGGTGACTCATGAAGAAAAGAATCTAAAAAAAGAAAGAAAAGCATTGTGGTAACGGTATTGTCCATGCTCAAGCGGCTCGGTTCGCTTATTACACGCCACCCAGCAAGCTCTGCAGCCCCAACAGTCCCAACCGCACCCCCAACACCCCTCGCCGGCTATACGGAATAGTTATCGAACGTTTTTGGAGAGCTAAAAGCGAGCTAAAGACCCGGTGCCTAATTTCCGAGGGCATAAACGTACATAAACGCCCGTATACATGTAGATATAAGCACATACAAGGCACACACACAAAAACCTTCGGAGCGCTCGGACCACCCTGACTTTGACATTACCGTTGGGCTCATCGTCGACTGTCATTATTACCGAATACATCACCCATCTCCATGTGCAACCCCCCAAACAAAAACTGTCACCGTTTTAGACTCCCTAAAATAAGAAACAGATAGCAAGGAAGAATGGAGGGGAAAAAGGAGAAAAGAGGGCCTTATTTCGCATCCCAAGACCTGTAATTTACGTTTCGGGAACCTATTGTTGCGTGAATCTGTGTATCGAACGATTTTCTTTCCCAGAGCTTGCTATGTGTGTATCTAGCATAGCTACCGTAACATAAGGGACACAACAGACATACGGAAATCAACATGTTGCCTTTTGCATCTAATCTTTTCCCTTTTCCCCCCTTGAAAACCAACAATGAAAATGTGCTAGCCCAGACCTCATTGGAACGAGTTCTAATAGCGTTTTCAACTGGGAACCCTGGTGCAGCAGTTTTTGCACTAAATCCCACAAAATTGAGTGTTGTAACAGTGCATTTGTGGCATTCAGAGCAAAAAGTGCTGCACCAGGGTTCCCAGTTGAAAACGCTATAAAGTTCACTGTTGCGTAGTGTTTTAGTTTATTTTCAGTTTTCCAGTCTTCATTCTTGGGAATCTATCGACTTGAAAAGAAAGGCTCTCAGCCAATTTGGCTTTGACACATGCACAAACATTTCTTCTTTTTTGTAAGGACTTTGGTCTCAAAAGTTTCCGCGTACAGTACATATACTAGAAGCAAAGGTACTGGAAGTGAGCATGGGACAAAATGCATGTCCAAAACACATGCTTCAACATGGGGGGGAGGAGGGGGAGACTGACAAAGTTTTTGGACTTTTTAAAGCACAAAAAGCGAGACCCCTAAAAAATCGGAATTTTTAGAAAAAGAACAGCACATTACCCTGTAAGTCTCTTGCTGTTATTCATTTATTCAGCTCCCAAAAGAATTGTAAACAAAAAATGGAAGAAAAGAATGAAAAGAAACCCAATTGCTAAAAGCTTTAGTGAAACTTTTGGAATAGCGCAAAGGGTTTCGTTTTGATCGTCTTTTAACTGGAAAAAAAAGCTTTCCGCTTTGATAAATGTCCCTTAATTTAACCCTAAATCGAACGTTTTATCAATAGCGCCTTCTACTTACAAGAGTCTAACCTTCTTAAACAGTCGCAGGTTTTGACATATTCCTCCCAATTCCCCCCGCCGATTCACTGAAAAACTTCACTTTGAACTTTTCAAGTCCAATTCTTTCAACAAAGGAGAAAAGACCATTCAAAAGTCTTGGTTCCTATTTAAAAGCCTCCTTCAAAGTGCAGGAAAGCGAAACAAGAATGAACCTAGTGACAGAGAACGGGTTGAGTATTAAAAAACAAAAAAGTCAACAATAGTGAACAGAATCTGGAGCCAAAGCACCGCCAATAATTACACTCCCCCTTTCGCCAACAATCTTCTCATTATCCATGGGATATGGCTGGACGATCTTCTTCGCTGATCCGTCTCGCACATACGATTTCAATGTGTGGTTCACATATGCATCCTGCCAGAAATCCTCCCCTTCTGTTCTCTCAAGTTAGCTTAATTCCACGTTGGAGAGCAGATCGTGGAAGGTAAACAATTCCTTGGCTTTTTTTCTTCTCACCGAGCCATAACCCACAACATCAAAGGCAAAACGCGGTAGCAGATCCACACACTTCTAAAAAGCTTTCGAAATATCCCCCAAAATTAAAAAAAAAATCCCAAAACGACTTGAATTGTCCTTTGGATTACCTTCATCTCTTTTTCTTTCGTTTCCTGGGGAAAGCTCAAACGCTCCAAGTCACTTCCCCCCCCCCTCCCCTCCCGATCCGCCAACTTGTTGCATATTTCCTTCTTTTTTCCCAGCTTCCTGATCCTTTTCCCCCATTGCTTTATAGACGATCGCTTTGGTCATGCCTTGACAGTGATGTAAAAGGCGATTTTTTTCATTTCAACTCAATTGTCGGAATCTGTTATTTTCTTTCGATCGCTCTCCCTCCCTTCATCTGGATTCTTGATTCCCTATAAAAACCTCACATGCCTATTTTCATATTTACAACACTCGCATACTTTTTTTTTCAACGGAACTTCACAAATATCCATCCTAGCAAATAAGCCTATAGAGAAAGAAAAAACGGAAGGGGAAAAAAGAGCTAATTGCATCGTCGCCACTCATCCATCACACTGACAGTCCCAAAGACTTCCGATCTCGCTCATATGCATCAGACAGATTGGGAGATTCCAAATCCCCACCATAAAAAACGCCAACACTAACATATTCTTCCAACCGTCACCCCAAAAACTTGATACTCAACACTCTTCAATTGCTCCATATGGCATGCAACTACCAAAACTAACATAAAAAAACGACATAAAATACTTTAACCTTGCAGGCAAACTATTCTAAAATTAGTATTTAATGATCCAATACTAATAAAAATTGCGTTCCAAATAATAATGGAATGCTAATCCAATGCTAAACAGATACCAACAAAATGCAGTTTAAACACATAAAATGTTAATTAAATACCAATATAAGTGTACTTTGAATTTTAATGAAATGCTAACGAAATACGAGAAATATTAATAAAATGATAATTAAAACCGGACAAATATGATTCACGATATTAAAACAAAACTATCAAAATACCAAGTTACTTGGGTTGTAAATTGTAGCCTAAAAGTATTGACCCTAAAAAAGGGCGGTACAAACGAAAATAGCTTTCTGGAAGACAGTTCGATTCCACAATTTGATTTCGATTTTGCCCGCAAATGAAAAGAATGTCCCTAATTTTTTTCTGTTGTGTTTCGATGGCATTTTTGGGGGAATGCATACGTGGATGGGTCATAGAGAACTACAATCTCATGTCGATAGGGCGTTAACTTTTTCTTATCCCTTGGTTTTCAGTTCTTCACAGGTTTGTCCGTTAAAAAAGCTCCCAAAAACGCGATATTCTTTTCCTCAACAGCAAAAGCATTTGAAAGCTCTTTCCGTCACTGTTTTTTAGACCAGTCTCAATGAATCAAAACCGAAGAAAAGAAACGAATAAAAAAAAAACACGAGAGGGCTAGTGAGCGAAACGCATACGGCTTATTGTTCCTTTTGGGCTCCCAACAATCTAGAAAACGTCCAGGTAGAGCATTACGTACTATTCTAAAAAAAGGGGGGGGGGTGAAGCCACCTCACCCCCTCCCGCCACTTTTGCACTGCACTGTATTCCGAATCACTGGTAATATACCTTAAAACCTAACCTGAACTTGCCATGCAAACCATAACTTGTAATCACCGCAACAATGCCGCCCAAAAGTGGGAAAAAATCTTCGATTTCCCTAAAAAAAACTTCCTTACCGAAGAATCGAACGTTTTTTAAGGCAACAATTGCTCCAAACCCTCCTTATTTGGGGTTTTGCCCCCCAAAGTCACCTTCCACCCCAGAACTAGGGTCCACTAAGGGTGACATCTAAAAAAGTCCTGTTTCCCACGGGAATCTACCCCCAAAAAATGTATACAAAAATATAAAAAATACTCGATTCGCTTCTCGAGATCTCTGCATCCAACTCTCCCAGCACTCATTGTTGGTGAATCTACACTTCTATAGCGCAGGCATCTTTCTCTTTCTGCTTCCCTTTTGATTCGTCCCTATCTCTCGATGCATACACACAGTATACACAAGTTGTTCCTGGCAGATGTGTCTATGTTTTTTCGACCTTTCTTTCTTTCTTCTTTTTAACAAAACTTCCCTTCCATTTTCGTTTTGGGTTTCGATAGCGAAATTACATCGACGACGGAGCCGATAAGGTATTGCATTGCAGATATAGAAAACCCCCCAACTCAACAATGTTGAAAAAAGAAAGAAAAAAGAGGAGGCGGAGACCGCCTGGATGATTATCATGATCATCAAGGATTCCGCCCACCTTTTGCCATTGCTTGCGCTATTGCAACACTAGATCCTTTTTTAACCTTTTTTTTAGATTCTAGTTCTTTCAACAATGACATCTTATGTCCTGGCCAAATTGGTCTCAAACTAGGAACAGAAATACTCGTGGAAACAAACTTGGAAGAAATCTTAACTTGGGAGGCACCGAAAACTAACGGATCTTTGAATTTTATTCCTGGTCTTAAATGTTATAAATCATGGATGGGGGCAGGGTGGTAACAAAAATGTATGTGAGAGAGGGGGAAATCAAGAAGCTTTAGACAAACGCAAATTATAGGTTTATCCTTTCCTTTTTATGTTTTGATGTATCTTGGTATGCTTAACAATGTGTTTTTTTAAAGGGGGGGTGTAAGCAACCAATTCTAGGAGCTTAATCCCCTCATCTGAATATTTTTCACACCCTATTCTTTGAAAAAAATGCAGAACCATAACGACCCAAGCAATAAAACTTTGCTTTTCTTTACCCTTTTCTGTTTCTACAAGGTTTGGAATATTCTGGAGAAATAGAAAATTCTTAGAGAATACAAATAGTTTCGTGTCCTAATTATGGGGGGAGGGGTGGGTTACGAATGTCTCTTTGGGAAAGCCAAGGTTTCATTAATATCCCAGGATTATCATTAGGCTTCGCCCACTCGAGTTTTCTTCCCTCTGAAAAAAATCCTTATTCATAAGCGAAGCATTCCTTAACCAGAAGACAATACACATTCTTCCAAAATCATACGGTTTCTAAGGATCCCGAAAAGAATTGGTTACTGAAGCTCCGCCCTCTCCTTTTAGAAGGTTTTTCCAACGATTTTTAAAAAAAATCCAAAAAGCCTCAATTTTCAAATTTGGGATACCCCCTTAAAAGCATTCCCTCGGAATTTCCCCAACAATGTTGTCCATTTAGCACTGTCTACTCTTAGTGATCACTGATATCTCAACAATCTGTTAGAAACGAAAAGATCCAAAACGAAGCTAACTAGAAGATCGCAGGTAGAACAAGCCTATCCGTCCTTTTCTTCACTCAAAGTCCCTAAAAAAAAAATCGTTTCTCCATTTTTTCTTCAATGGCATAATAAGCAGTCCCGTCAATCCTAATTTATGGCAGATCTATCTTTTCCCAAGAAACTTTAAGCTCCTCCCCTTCCTCCCCCAACACTTGAAAAAATCGGACAGATCGGACAGACCGATCCACAACTTCTGCTAGTGACAATCTTGACCCTAAGTTCCTAACCCATCATTATAGACCTTTAATCATCGCCCCAAAGATGTCCATCATGCGTGAAACGCACACTACATGATTTCCTCTGTAATCTTTCTAGTTCTCTTCTCCGTCGTTCCCTACATTATTTCTTCTTTTTTTCTGGGGGGGGGGGGGCGCTGTGCATTGGCCAACGAGGATATTTTGTAAGGCTAGTAACAGTAAAAGGGGGAAACAACACTCCTATTTTATACATATTGGTTAGTATATCGCAGTCCAGTCCCATGCTAAACAAGGTAAATTGAATATCGATAAACACGGCTATTAACAATAGTGCGTGACTGTGTTATGGGAAGTATATACCGTATCGACCACTGATTCTTTTCTTCAGAGAACCTAAATGCTGACCACAGAAACCGCCTCGACTAAACGCTACGTACCACACCTACTGCACTAGATCCCGTCCCCAATAAAAGCTGCCGATGATTTCCTATAAGGGCATGCCGGGACTCGTTGCGAAACCTAGGCCAGCCTTGGCATTGGAAGCAAAGACGCACTAAAGAATAAGACATAGGAAAGCACGGATCGGATAGACGCCTGTAAATCAGGAGAGGAGAAAACGTTCGTTAGTCCAGCGAGGGCACTCTCCCCCTCCCCTACCTTATACTGTTTAGAAGGGGGGAAAAGCTTTGGTGCACAAAATCGAACAAATTTTGCTACCAAAAAACCTTCCTAGTCTCCAACACGGGTTTCCTCTGCTGTACGGGAAAACGTTCGCTCCCTGTCGACAGATTCTGGCGGTGCCTTTTAGCCAACATTTGTCCGTCTCGGCGAAAGTGACCGCTAGCGTAACAAGGGCATAAGAAGCTTTGGCCAGGACGGGACCAAACCGCGCTACTGCTCTGCATCGCAACAATGAACTGTTCGGCTTTTTTAAAGCTCCTGGGCTACACACAGGGAAAGGTTGGAAGCCAAAAACAATGAAATGCTGGCTAGGAGGTTTCCTGAACGACAATCGCGCTACTCCGATAAGTAAAAACGTTTAAACTACACTATCGCTTGATAATTGAACAAAAAGACACAAGAGCACAAGGAAAGGGGGGACCCTTTGCTTTAGATGAACGGCTCCCAAAACAGTTCCCTTCCAAATAAGAGAAAAAAAAGAAAAAAGGGTGGCGGGTTCAAGTCCCTCTTTTCCCATAGCAATCTATATAGCCAAAGCCCTATATAGATTGAATATATAAAATGTATAAAACCCCCTTCGCTTCTGTTATACGCTTTACGCTGTAAGCACACACACCCATAGAACATCATCCACACAACATATCCGTATGATGAAGGCACTACTTTTCGCAGAGTCATGTTCCAATCATTCGTTCCATGTCAAATCCCAATAATGAAACTCTAGCTCGGGCTTTAACCCATGTGTCATTCCACAAAATGAGTTGGTTAATACCTTTCGGTGTACTTTTTTTTAGATTTCTACCCGCTGGATTGCGTCCAAAACTAACCCCTCTCAAAAACTCATTTGCTTAGTAGCTCTCCCTTTTAACTGCGCGAAACATGGAATCCTGACGAAAACTTTACAGGAGGTTCACTTTGCCAGCACTTTAAGCGTTCTGCTTCCATCATAACCAAAAAACGGATCTAAAAACCAAAGCACCCAAGCTCATATGTCTGCTCGTACCTTCCACTGTAGTACTTACAGGTAATTGCCACCAAAATCACATGTTTACACTTTAACGGATGTGTGTAGTCTATATAATTCCACGAACGACAAACTGTGTTTCATATTTGTTGGAGTAGCCGTTCGCAAGTTATTGGCATTCCAACTTTGGGTCGTGACGTCACGGACTTGTCATAGTGCGGCTTACGGCGCTTACTATCGACTCCCATACATTTAAAACCGAAACGAAAACTCTCCGGTAAAGTACCATGGATTGTGCGTTAGAAAGCCACGTGACCTTATTTTTTTTTACAAGTTTCCTTCTTTAATAGCTTAATTACTCATTACTTATTCATTAATTACTCTACCACTGTCGACGACTGAACAGACTTAGGACCATTCTTTTACGACAATTAAGTAGCCACAAACTAAATTTTAACACAGAGACGCTTTTAACCAATCCAAAAATTTTCCAGCTGTTTGCGAGTTTTTCAAGAAAGCTAAAAACATGATTTATAAACTCCCCGGTTAATTTACCCTCCCTTCACTTATGTTTATAACATTTGCTTAAAAGAGCGATGTAATAAAAGACATGTAATAAAGATAACCAACAATAGGCGGAAGCCTACGTTGGTATTGAATTGAAAAAAAATATGGATGTTTGAATGGATGAAAAAAAATATATCTTTTATTAACTTTCTGTGCTGTTTACACAATATTTCGCAGCACTGTTTTGAAAGTTTAACGTTTTAACTCGGTTGTAGTTCCAAAGTCTTGTGAGCCCAAACCAAACCAAGTATATGGACTTGTGTGCCCTAATCAAATTGGGAAAACAAGCCAGTAGCAACAGAAAAGGCTTTGTATTGGAATACGAGAGCATTTGATGTCTATGCAACACAAAGGCCAACGCAATTACAGCCACTTGAGTTGCCCAAGTGATGGATACCTGCGGGACTCTTCTAGCTCTTCATCCCCCACCCCTTCTTCCTATCTTTCCCTCCGCTATACTCTACAATATCTTCACATGCTAAAAACCCCTTTCCTTTCCCACCATCAACCCCTCCCCTTTCTCTTTTTCCACCTCACCGTTTTCTTCCCTAATTGACGGCAGCTTGCAATCGTTCATTACGCTTAATTAAGCTAACGAAGGTGAACACCAGCCTCTCCAGAAACCTCACCCAAAACTTTCCTTCACTTCCTCAAGTTTAATATTGGGTACCGAAAACTCGGGCAAACGTTGCCATAGACAGACTAAAATTATTATTTCAACAGCAAACAATGACTAAAACTTGGGCGAGGCTCAATTACGCTGCTAAACTCATTTCCACTTCATAGTAGGCCTCTTCCCATTTAAACCTGTCGTTTCTCTTGGGACATACGACTATAGCACTAGTAAAAAACTAACTAACTATTGAGAAGTAAATAAACTCTGAAATCCTGAAATAACGGGTAACACAGTTCATTTCCGAAAAGTTGGGATCTTTTTTTTTTCTCCCGAAAATACAAGAAAAAAATGAGAAAAAGAAGAGACTATGTTTTTTAAAAATCTTTGGAAAATCCAGAAAACAAAAACAAAAAAAGGATCTTGAGCAAATGAGCCTATTTCGCTGTAATCCATGGCTGCCGTATAAAGAGCATATAAAAGCTCCTACGCCTTTGCATCGCATCGCGATGCCAATATAAAAGGCAAGGGCGAAATCTCATAAAATCAAAATTAAGCTCATAAAGAGGCACAGGAACAAAAAAGTCAAAGTTCCCTTGCTTATCATGACTTAGGAACTCCATAGCCAAAAACAACCGAAAAAAAATCCAACAACCATTTAAGATTTTTTCGCCCCAGCACGTAAAAAAAAGAAAAACTTATTTAATCCTCCCTAGCCAAAGTGTATCACCCCTCCCCTTTTTAATATGCATCTCTGTATACCACAACAATCATCTCTTTGCTCTCTCGCTCTTACTCTCCGAGTTTCATTATGAAGAAAAAAAAAACTTCAGATCTTAAAACCTCATACAATTCTTAAGCCATCCACATATTAGCTTCGGAAAGAAACCACAGTAATGCCTTTTTTCACATATACTTATTCCTAACTACAAAAGGCTCATATATAAGCTTAAGCTTATTGAGGTAAATGGAGACTTGGCAGACGACTAGTTATAACATCCTATACCCCCCCCCCCCGTAACCCCCCTGCTGATTCTAGAACCTGGGCATAATATCCGTTTAGATAATCAAAGTTTTTGGGGGCACCCCAAAATTAGACGAGCGAAAACCCAAAGGGTGCAAGGGGTTTTATGTGACTCGCTTATCACCTTGTTTCTTGTTTTTTTCTTTGAAATGAGAAAAAAAGTAAATTAATAGGGACCTGACCCGTTAAAAGCCACAAGCGACCCCATTGCTTCATTAATTAAGCGATAGAATATGCGGCGCCTGGGTGTCCGCGTGTCCGTGTCCGCCAACGTCGTTTTTGAATCTTGATTTTTTTTTTTTTGGGAAACGTCGGGTTAAAAAAGTGATGGAAACCACACTTCCTTAATGGCGGTGCTTGTAAGAAACCGCATTTGACTTCCTAATCAGAGTCTGGGAGTCTAACCATGCCAGAATCCTTTCGATTTTGGACCACAAGCATTTGTTAAAAATCACCCAAAATGGAGCAAAAATCATTTAAGAGAATCATAAAGTCATCGCAAATGCTTTATATTCTCCTCAAAGCCAAATCGTATCTTTAAATCGTCCAAAAGGGAGCGAAGAAATAAGAAACTTACTAAATCGAGTCAATTGGAACCAATACTGAATGCGCATAGAATCCCTAAACGTTAATAACTTCGCTAAATGATTAAAATTGAGTCAAATTGAAATAAACGCGAAGTTGCACAAGAAAATCTTTAAAACCCCATACACAAATTGTTACGCAAACCGTTAAATTACTGAAACGGGATTAAAAAATGAGAAAGACGAAATGCTCCAGCATTAATTTAAAAATAGGACAAAGCTTTTGAAAAGTGGTGTTTTGTTCCGTTTTAAGCCCATTAAAGTCCTTTGCTGGCTTGGTACGGTTTTGCACAGGGTGTCAGTTGTCGCAGTACGGGGTAAATTGAGCCAACCAGAACCATTTGCTTAATCACTTCATTAAATGTCGTGTGAGCTCTATCCTGTTCCTGTTGCTTTGGGGTTCGTAAAGCGCCCCCTGAAATATGTGTCTGGATCTTATCTGTGTGTTGCTATATATATGTGACGTGTCGCTGCCTGTCATCAAAAAGAACCTGGCATGCTTTAGCCACGCTATAGGTATATACGTTTCTATATTTCCTGACCTTAAAATGCGTTATATTCATATATGCGCAGACTAATTCTTTTTCTTTGTCAAAAGAAAAGTGCTCGAGCACGAGGAAAAGGTGCCGAGGGGGTTCATACCATTGTTATGAAAGGGAAAACCCGATGTATCCTACTCAATCATTCCTTTTCGCTTGGATATATATTTTTTTCCTTTTACCGAAAATTGATCTAATTTCACAATTAACTTATAGCAATTTTATATCCTTTTCCAGTACTCGTTCATTTCACACTAATTCCAACAATCAGCGCCAACTGTGAACAAAATGTTTCTACTTAAAGTATTCATTTTTACTGTAAATTTATTGGTTTAAATAACGCTAGAATAATTAAGCTTATATGTCTATACTTTGAAGACAATCTAAATGAATAGCAAACAGTGAATTTCATGCGTTTTTTTCTCTGCGTTAATCTGCGGTTCATTAGCTAAGAATATGCGGAAAACAATCCGTGGTTTTGCAATTGATTTATTGCAGCCTTGTGCCATTTGCTAATTGTAATTCATTTGCATTGAATGCCACAATTTGCTTCTAATCTAGTTACATTTTCTTCGGTAATGAGAATAAATTAATTCCGAATTTCGAACAAATCTGTTTGAATTCTAGAAATGGAATCGCACAGCGCAAGTTCTGACTGATTTAAAATCTTTCGTTTGGGTTAATTAGCTTCGAATATATACAGTTCCTTGAATTCTAGAAGGAGAAGAAAAAAACTTGTTTGAGGTTTTTGGGGTTTGTGGAATCTGTTAAGACTTTATAAAAGGTGTTGTGCTGACTCGGCGTCCGCCTTTTGTGGTGTTATGGTCAGCGATCGCTGAGAGAAGTTGAGTAGGCGGAGTTCTCATGTCAACAGGTAGGTAAAGGAAGCTTTACGGTTTCTTATTACCTCTTAGAAAACAAAAAAGACTTGGTAAGAAAACGCAAAAAAAATCCAGATTTTTCTAGGGCTGTTTTGGGCCTCTTTTGATAATGTAATGGCTACTTGGACGCTTATCGCAATACTTTAGCGACACTGTCGGTGTCGTTGTCAGTCCACCAAACATTATTCAGTGTAGACGTAGACATACGTACTGACGACAATTTTGACCCTGGCAACAATCGATACGCCAAAAAAAGGCACTGGGGAATGAAACGAGCAGTTAAACGGTAATGTGAGATCCATTTAGGCTATTTGTCCCTATGCAAAACAAGACCATAGAATGTTTCACCACGGTTTTGTGTTGCTTCCAGCCCTCTAAACTTCATGTCCCAACCCTTTTGACCCTTTCCGCCTCAGCTTGAAGTTTTACCCCTTGACCCACCCTTCACTCCTTAGACCCCCCACCCCAAATCAACCTCTTCTTTTTCAGGGATTTAACGAGGCCATCAATGCTAATGTGGCTCGCATTGTCGCAACAAAAAGACCGAATCCAATCAAACAAATCAGGTTTGTGTCCCAAACAGTGAAGGGATTCCAACAAAAATCCTCCCGAAATTCGACATTTGATTTTAAAAAAATTCCCACTCACTCCAACAATGAATAAACTTGTTGACTCGACAAGAAAAACAGGCCTAACAAAAATCCTTTATTGCTTCATCATTGTTTCCCGAAAGTAACAAGTTCCTGTTCTCTTCCGGTGCGCAACAATGCATTTCGTATCCTGCCTCGAGTTCAAGAATGATTTTTCTGCCATTTTGCGGACTCAACAATGATTTCCAATCGTTTTTAGGAGCCCAACCATGAATTCCTACCCTTTTTTCAGTTTGTTTTTCGAGTGTCAGATTCGTTGTAACAGGTTTAAGAAAAATACGCTTTGGTTGTGGCACAAGATGGAAAAAGTACAGTCAGGAAAGGTCCTACCTGGCGGTGGTGCAGTCTTTAAAGAGGACATCGAAGTCTTTGCAGGAGAGCAACTTGCAGCGGTTGACGCCTGGTTGGATCGCGCCCAAACCTCTCAGAATGCGCACTTGCTCCACATTGCACACGAGCGGGACGATGTCCAGCCGCTTGAGTTTGGTGTAGACGGTATGCAGGCCGCCGACCAAGTGTTTGAGAAAGAGTTCAAAGGCTTGGGGCAGACAGAGCATGGACTCGCCATGGATGACAAAAGCCGCCACTTTCTGGCCGCGATAATCCACCAATTTGCATTCGTTGGCCGTAGGATCCGTCGTGGGGATCGGGGGAGGGCTACCGTAGGACCCGCGGTCCCCTGGGTGATGATGATGGTGATGGTGGCCGTGTAACGAAGGGTGTCCAGCTGGGCCGCCGTGGTGTCCGGCTGCCGCGGCCGCCGCCGCAGCCGCTGCGGCTGCTCCAGCGTGCAAATGATGGTGAGCGGCATACAACGCCGCCCGATCCATCGCAGCGGCATGTGGATGGCCTCCGTTGCCACCGTTACCTCCTCCACCGCCGTTGGTGGATGCATGGTGGCTCAAGTACAGGCTGTGGTAAGCTTCTGGCATGCCTACGAAGCCCGGCATGGCGCCCATCGGGCCCAACAAGCCTTTTCCGTGCAACAAGGCGCCGGAATTGGCGGCGGCTGCGGCGGCCGCATGTAAAGCCGCCATAGAAGGTACTCCCACGCCAGGAGGGAGGCCGTGGAAACCCAACGGACTCTCGCTGGCTCCGTGGTGACCCCTTACCGGCGACGGACTCGAGGAACTCGCTCGTCGCGACGTCGACAAACCTTGATTGTTGTGTCCGCGATCACCGCCCATATTGTTTCCGTTGACACTGGATGACGCTCTCAAGCCGGGACTCGGGGTGCCGGCTCGTCCTACTGATCCTGCTGAGCCCGAAGGTGAATCCACGATTGAACCGGGACTCCCGGTACTCGAATTCCCGCCTGGCGACAACGACATGCTAAACTCGACCGGGGACACGCTCTCTGCACGGTTCAGTCCTAAATCTTTGAAATGGTTGGCAGTGCCACTAATGTCCAATGAATGCGAGCCTGTATGAATCATACTAGCTCATCGCCAGCGTTTCGTTCAGGATTTAATCCAATTTTTTTAACTGTCCTCTTCTTGACGAAAAAACTTTTTTTTTTCAAAAAGAAACCAACCAAAACCAAACAAACACTTGAAATGCACTAATTCACACCTTCCTGGAACCGTTTCGCCGTTTCGCGATCACAATTATCGCTGAGCCCACGAATCTGTTGTGACACAAAGTTACGCAAATCTTAGCATGGCCCAGCTAGAGCGCAGGCGGCTGCCGAGAAACGTTCTCTGGGATGCAAAAAAGCAGGGTTGCGCTGCGCTGTAGTCGTTTTCCCACACTTGCCACTTTGGTAAAACACACGAAAGGAGCCAAATTTGGGTTCAATTTGCCCGAGCTCGGCAACAATGAAAAACTGTCTAGGAGAGCACACCGCACTGAACGAACCATAGAGCTCCGAGTCGGACTTGATAATGAAATCGAGGAGCCTTCAAATAAGGAAAGCGAGCGCGAGAGTGAGAGAGAACGTTTTTCTGCTAACCTCCCGAAAAAAGGTGGGATTGGGGGGAGGTGGGTTGCTCCGTATCTGGCTCCGACTGCCCTTGCAACTGTAAGTCTACTATAGATACGACTGAGTGAGCGACTGACTCTCACTCCGACTCACACTTCTCTCACTCACGCGCCCCCGGGGCTCGGTTCGGACGCACATTTGCATATGCGCCGACAAACGAAAGCTTGGGTGCAGCGCCAGAACCAACCAGAGAGCTCGGAATTTCGTGACGAACCATTTCGACCTCCCAGCTAGTTCGGCAATAACAATGCTACGGGAGAGTACCAAAAAGCCCCCGGGCCAGGGGGTATGTGTTGTATGTATGTCTTCTATGTGTGCAGCAGAGGGGTATGGAGTGTGTATATGTGTGTGCATGTGTGTCTTGACTGTGGATGTGTGGAACTCGCGCGGGGTCCCGATGGGAGTTTCCGGAGCCTCTAGCTCTGCCACGATAAAACCGCCCTTGGACTGCTCACGGCCACACCACAGAGCGGGAATCATTGGAGGAAACTTAATTCCCCGCGATCATTGGAGCAGCGGCCCCGACTCGCGGGCAACTTCACCCAGCGTGAGCCGCGGCACGCGTGACAACTTGGGAAAACCCCACACACACTCACAGAAAGACCCTCACAATCCGACAAACTCCCCAAGACGCAGCAGCACAACTCCCAAGCAATCACAGAAATACATTTCGAATGCACGCTTGCCTAGAAAGATCACAGCGTCTAGCTTGTCTTATCATCCCCTTTTCCCGCCTTTTTCGACTTTTCATGGCGCAAGTTCCAATAGTTAGGCGTTTGTAATTCAATTCCATAGCTCAACGTTAAATAAACTACGGAACTTATTTCTTTTTAATACTACTTAAAGTACTTGTTGTTTAATGTTACTCCGCTATATTAGGTCATTTCCCGCCTTTTTGCAAATCGTTCAAGTTGGAAGTTTGGAAATGGACTTTTGTTTAATTGTGAGTGGAATGAGAGAATGCGGGGGAGTGAGCGAAAATTTGGCTAAACAGAAAGTCAAGATGAAAATAAGAGGCATTTCAGAGGCATGTTGGGGGAGGTGAATATTCAAAATATTCTTTTTTAGAATCTAGTGGAGACAAGAGACGACAGCTGCGCCCCTTGGTGGGACTATGGGAAGACGAGGGAATATTTGAGATAATAAAAGGAGCGAATGGACCGAGTAGGATGTGTTGCAGCCGTGCTAGGTTGATACCTGGATTTTCATCTCACCTCAGGACTGAGACGGAACTTTGTCAAAGGCGTTTGCGTTGGAAAAAGTTTGTCAAAGTTTTGTGTTGGAAATTACGTGCAAAGTGGTGCAGATTTTTCGCGAATTCCCTTAATAGAAGCTAATCAGTTCTGCTATTAAAATCACATTACGTAGCGAATTTTCTCTAGACGAAATTTACAGAAATTAAGAAAGCTGCCTCGACTGCTCAAGTAATAACCAATTCCTCTTCAAAAGTCTGAAACCATCTGACCGAACCAGTGAAATTCTCAAAATGTCTTCAGAAGTGCAAAGAAATTAAGAAATCTTAACAAAACAAAACGAAATCGTACGGAATCCGGAGCGACTTGAAGGATTTCGACGGAAACCTTCTTATTACACCTTAGGAAAACAGAAAGTCTTAAGAATAGGTCGACATCTTGAGATATTCGAAAAAAAGATGGACGTAACATTATAAAAGCTTGGCGTAAAACCGCTTTATTTCCTCTTGCAAACAGCACAGCTTCTGTAGTTATCTAAAAATCACTCCAGGCATCTTCGCAACTGTATATACATCCGGCTAGCTCCACATCTCTGCAGATTTAAGTGATATCACTGGATATTAATAGGATAAAACGCAGTCCACCTTACGAAAACTTGAAAGAAAAACTCCCTCTTCCACGATGCAACTTATCTTCTTGTTTCTAAAGAAAAATGACAGATATCCGTTCATTTGCTCTTCTTTTAAAGTTCCTAAGAATCGAGACATCCTTTTTTAGAATACGTAGAATCCTGGAAAGTTGACGAGAAAGACTATTGGGTGTTTCTATTTAGGAGAAAGATGCAAAAGACTGTTGCATATGCTTGGTCCCAACAGGAGAAAAGAAAAAAAAACACAACATACGGTGTACTTCCCGAAAAAGGATCTTGTGTGCCGCCAAAGAAGAAGAAATAAAGGCTTGGAAAAGCCTTTCGTTTCTCAAAGAAGTTGTATACTAAAGCCTTGGCTGTCTAACTGGGGAAAAGGAAAACGGGCGTATATAGCACTGCATGGCATGCGTAATAAAAGTTCCCGAGACGTTGCATCAGTTTTGCTTTTGCGACGTCGTTTCGTTTTCGTTTGGCGTCCCTGTGCTCATCCAGTCCAGCGCTCCTCCGGGACTGTTTATTGACAAAAGCTTTTGAAGCGTCTTGCCGAAACGCAGCCTGTGTTTACCACCACTGCCTCTTTTATTGGGGCGGTATCCCTTGGCGGAATCGGAAGTGACACCGCAACACACGGACGCCGACTTTCAAAGAGCCAGCACCAATCTTTACAAAAACCTACCGTGAGAAACACCCATTCTCCATACACATCTAATTAAGTTATATTTTTTTCCAAGGAATGTGCCAACCCATTCCTCCCCTCCTCCTCACAATATGCTCCTTTAATTTACAGGTCCATATATCAGGGACAACGTCCGGAACGCGCTAAAATATTCCCTAATTACTACACAAATAAATGTCAGAAGCGAGTTAAGATTCACTAAGATTGATCGGGACCAACGATGCGAGTACGTGTTACAATTACTAAGAAACTGAATCAAAACCAAAGTTGTCCGCTTAAGAAGATATAAGTTGATTGTAAACTGTTGTCTTCTTACTTATTGCGTGCGGTTATGAGTTCCATATTGCGCTAGAAAGGGCAACAATGGGAATTTAAAGAAAGATTTGAAAAACAGAACTTCAAGCTTTCAAGCAACAACGAAAGTTGCAACGTTCAATGGTAAAAACGATATAAATGAGGAAGCAATGAAAACTGTAGACAACCAACAATGGAAAACTATGCTTGAATTAGTATTTCGTTGCTGAAATTAACAAGACTTCCTTAATCTTCAGATCTGCTTATACTTCTGATAACGTTAGTGTAAGAATGCATAATAAGAATACATGCCATGTCTTACTGTTATTGGTATTATTTAAGAGAGTAATGAACGATACCGGAAAGGGAAATGAAAGGTTGAATTCTCACCAGGGTTGTTCAGAGAAGTAAGTTAATTGTAACTATGTTCCCTTGTCAAAAGTTTTGTTTTCTTGTTTTCTTCGCGGACTAGAATTGAAACGTTCATTGTTGGTGTTCAACTCAATAGTCTCAAACGCGGAAAACAATGCTTTGACGCAGTAATTAAAGGCCCAACTTTCCAATCGGTTAAAATGACTTAACAATGAAAGTTCAATGTGGCCAACAATGAAAAACCTGTCCTTCAACGGAAAGTCCAATGTCGCCATGATACCCCCAGTCATATTTTTTACTTCACTTTACTACTACAGCTCCTTACAAGTGTGTTTTCAACTTGAAATCCACTTCTACAATTCGTTCTTCAAGTCGTAACAAAAGCCTTCAATTAAAACCATGTCGAATAACATTTCAGGTTGCTTACAGTAAAACAAAAATGAATTAACACAACTAGGTATTACATTTAATTCGTTAATGAACACTGTATCACACTGTATATACACTATATGCTATATTAATTACGTTATAGTTATATTATGCACGATTCATATGGTTTTAATGAGCGAATAGTATGTTACGCAAAAATTCTGAACCAAGAGATGCATTTTACCCCTGATTAAGCTAAAACCCCTCAAATCCACGCAACAATAAATGAGCTTTGCCAAATTTCTTCCAATCTTCCTCCCCTAGGCTCTTTTTCGTAAAATGAAAACGAGAAATTCGGACTGAACTATTGCCTAGTTTGGGGTTATTTTCTTGGATGTGTATCTCCTCCCAACAATAGGGGCCATGTAACTATAACATAGCTACAACTTTGTAATTTTCGCTCCAGGCCAATCTCACATGCTTGTTTTGTCTTAAAACCTAAACGTGAGAAGGCTAAGCAACCCAAACTCATTACCAAGGCCCCCTTCCTTTGCTCTCTCCTCTTTCTCATCTCACACAGATATATACACAAATGAATATAATTATTGAACCCAACACTAATTGCCTTCCAAGTAACTATCCTAACACCGCTGTCTACATATTCTCAATTCTCTCCCAAAACTTTGCTACTCAACACAGTATGCTAAGAAACTGATTACCTTATTCCCCCCCGCCCCCCAACCCTCCCAAAGGCACACCCAACTTTTTCCTATAACACTCTCCTCCCTTTACCCTTCAAATGATCTAGCCCAAAGTTTACCCCAACAAAAGCCAACCCTCTCCACCCACAACTTTTTTTTCTTTTTCAACAAATTAAGGGCGGTTGGGTGAAATTTCTGCCAACAAGCATCTCATCGTCATCCGGGCAACGTTCCAATTGTACTTATTTTTAAAATAAATCTTTTCTTTTTGAATTTACTTTTTTTGTCCCCCAACTTGAATTTGAATCCATTTTCAAACCCAAATCTATATACACAAAGAGTGTGAAAAAAAGCAGGAGCTGACAGAAACCCCGAGCGATTTTATTGCCCAAAACCTCAATCCCATTTATAACCACTTTTGGTGTCATCGCGATTATCGATAGTCGAGAAAATTCCTGGAAAAAGGATTTTCTTCTTTCACGTTTTCCCCCCCTCTCCCCACTTCCGTATCCTAAAATGTCGACAAAAAGTCTTATTATTCTTAACAATTCTTTAGAAAGATTTCCAAAAAGTCTTCGGATATTCTTTACAAAGAGCTGAAATAACAAATTAATTGACTAATTTCTGGAAGTGGAGCATGTTGGCAGGTTTCGGGTGAATGTTAAATGACGTGTAGCCAATCCGAGTGAAATTACACATTTACGACCACAAGATGGGTTTTGGCTCCCTACGTTTTTTCGCTCGGGTCCCCAGCTGCTTGCTTTTGATAACAGTGGAAAAATGCATATTGACTCAACTATGCATACAAGCATATGCAACCAACACCAAGATATCGAAGAGGGGTGTGAGGAAAAAAGAGAGAAGGGTGAACGGAGGGGGTTGTCGGGGTGTAAAGGGAAAAACGGGTATTATGGAACGCACTTGTCGCCTTCGACAAAACGACTCCCCGCAGACTCATAAAGAAACACAGGGTTCTGGGTAGAGAACTTTGCAACTGGTGACCATAAGAATCTATAGAAAGAAAGGCAAATAAATATCAGACTTTATAGTTATGTGTGTCTCGCTTATCAAAGCTTTAGCACCAACACACACACACACATACACTCACACACCAGCTTTAATACTTTCCAAATTACTCGCTTGGAATCCATATTCCCACACGTGACATATCCCCTTAACGCTTATCATGATTTAGAGAAGAATTAAGAATACCAAACAGTGTATGTAGCTCGCAAAAAAATGCAGTCAAACTTAAAATGACTTAACTTGGCGCCTTCTTCATCGTTTCTTGCTTAAAAAAGAGAAGATTAAACCAACAAATAAGCAGTTATTATTAATACAGATTTACTGATTAACTAATTGACTGGCTAATGGATCTCTCGTTAATCTGTAAATTACTATTAGACTAAACCAATGAAACTTAATAACTACTGAATTAAAGGTAATTGAAATTTACTCTCCACTGAAACTATAACTTTTGTAATTTTATAATGAATTCAAAGTTTCATTGGTTATTTTAACCAACGTCTCACAGAAGTCTAATTTATTACGTACACTTAATTCCAATATTAATATAACGTTACAATTACAATACCATCCATTTAACTTAACTGCTTCATCAATGTAACTTAATTATTAATGTGATTAAATTATTAAACTATATATTTTTGTTATTTATGTACGTATTTCAAAGTCTTTAAATTTTGGACCGTGAACTCGGGAACAATCTAGAAAGAGCTCTGCTTACTATACTCTAATAAAGAAAAGCATATAGGAAAGAAAGAAGACAGATATTCATCCCAAGTCTTTTGCTCCGGAACGGGAAGAAGGCATCGGATATAAAAGCCTCGAAAAAGACTCGGTTAAAATCCATTAAGGTTTTCTCTCTCTCTCTTGCAGAAGCGTTTGCAAGGCGAGCCGAGCCATTGCGACCGACTCATCGTTCTGACGGGCTCATATGCCATTGACAAACACTATATTAATCACGGGGCCGAGGCTGGGGGTTTTGTGACGAGCGAATATAAAGCTAGAGCAATATCAGACGCACACAGGCCAACGATTCCTTTTGCATGGAAACTGCTGCAGCCTGCAATGCTTTTCTTGGGCTTTCCTATAAAGCTGGAGGACGTTATAGATTATTTGTCGCATGATTAATGACTCAAATGACTCCCAAAAACTTACAGATTTTAACAGAAAACCCCAAAACCTTCACACTATAAGCTCCTCCTCCTTCCCCCCTCTTTCTGAGCTTGAAACCTCAGAAAGATGTTCTTTTCAGCCCTAATCATCTCCATTTCCGTTAAAAAAGGGAAAAAATCATCACTTCCCCTATCACAAATCGAGTAAATGGCATCAATACTGCCTTTTAAGATACCCAAGATACTTTGCCCCCCTCCTTTCAACGATTGGGGGAAGATGCACGACGCGACACGACATATCGAGCCAGAACAATTTATTGTTGCACTCTGATCTGTCTATATATATGGCTGTTTAACGCTCATATGGATGCGACAAGCGAACTAAAGGGTGTGGGACGGGGGAAAGTAAATCGTTCCAAGATAAGATGAATAAGTTTCTTTTTTGAATAGAGCCCGTGGGCCTCGCTTATAACTCGAGTAGGTTAGTAATGGCGGCTCGAAAATTTGCGCGGGATAATAACTGGACTGCGTATAACATATAAGCTGAGGCTGCTTACCGGGACACGTAGCATTACTTCGGCTTGGCTCAATGAAATGGTGAAAAGCGATTTAACGAGCGAAACCAAGGGACGAAGCCAGGAAAGTTTTTAGGGTTACTTGTCTAAGTAAACCCTTTCCTAGCGAGGAGACGTTTCAGACTTCTACACTACTTTGCTGGGCTACTTTGCGGGCTAATGGGAGGAAAGTTTAGGATAAAGTCTAGAATAAGAAAAAAGTGAACTTACCACCAAACAAGCAACCATGCTCCTCTGTTTTTAACAAGTTATGGCTTCCATTAACGTTGGTGGGGGGAAAGACTTGGAAAACTTGGTTTGGTTCCTTCTTCAACGCTTCAATCGGCCCTAATTGAGGCCCAAATCGCTCGAATCACTTCGCTCAAGTTAAAGACACGTGGCGTGTCACTGGAGAAAGGAGCTTAGAGAATGTTAATAAAGTTTGTGTCACTTTTAAGGTCCTATTTCACGCACGGAATCAATTATTTTTCTCCTTACCATGGCGCGAACAATTCTTAGTTCGGGTAAGCCGTTGTTAGGGGGACTATTAAACTAAAAACGAGAGACTTAAGCGTCATCTAGTGTTAACCTGGGGAATATAGTTTCTTAATTCCATGTTACTTTATTCGACTAAATCACTTTTGTTAAGAATGTAATGACACTTTAAGAACTTTTAGTAAAAATAGTAATACATGAATAATGATTACAGAAATCGGAGCAACATTAGTTATTTAAATAAATTAGTAGTTTATATAGCGGAATTATGAAACGCTAGTGTACAGGGAATGCCATCTACCAGGAGAAAAGGTTTTTCTTATGAATTGTCAAGCCGCACAACGCACTCTCCATAGCTTGTGGCATCTAGCGTGTGCTAAAACTAACATATACTCTAATAGGAGACAACATGTTTAAGAAGTGAATTTAATACATATTTTAAAATAATTCAATTACTAATAGAGAATTGATATAGATTTGATGAAAAGGAGAACATATCTGGGACCCAGCAGCTCAAGTCTTCAGTCCAGAAAGGCATTAGGAATAAAATCTTGGAGCAATGTCCTTACATTGAATTTTGCATCAACGATATTTTGCCTAAGAAAGACGCGTTTAGGATTGTGAAATGGTAGCTCTTGAATATCTTTTGTTTTTAAACAGAGGAAATTAATGAAGCCTTCCTTTAGTCACGAACACATTGAAATCCTAATTAACAGCGGAGGAGATTACCTTTTCTTCAGACAGCGAGACGGTTCATGGATTCCTTCGCTGAAACTCTTGCACAAATGTAATCTAAATGCTATTAAATAGTTTTTTGTAAAGAATTTTGTTATTTTAGATCCTTATATCCTTCCATGGGAGCAAGTTGATAAAGGGGCAATCAAGTTTGTACTCAGTGGAGCTAATATTATGTGTCCAGGATTGACGTCTCCTGGCGCTAAAAGGACTCCAGTACCTAAAGGAACGATTGTGGTAAATTCCAGGATATTAATTGGTAAAATGTAATCTAATGAGTGTAATTTTCAAGGCGATTATGGCTGAAGGGAAACAGCATGCTTTAGCGGTTGGGTGTACGTTCTTGTCCACTGATGAAATGTAGGTTATAGAATTTTTTTTCTTTCGCTTTTTAGTCACATCTTATTTTTCATATTCCTTAGGGTATCCATTAATAAGGGCATTGGAGTCGAGAACTGTCACTATTTGAATGACGGGCTATGGAATTTGAAACCTATGAAGTGATTTAGCGTGTTTAGTACAATCTCAACGTACTGCTGAATACAGCTGAAAATTTAACTTGTATTCTTTTCAATCCTTCGCTCTGTAATGTTTGAGTATTTATTGAACACTGTATTACTGAGGACTCAAACAAGACTGACTATTTTTGGGTGTTTAGTGACCATGCAGGAGGGGGGGGGGGATTAATTGGGTTCCAGGATAAGGGGAAGGGTAATTACTTCGAGCGAGTTCTAGCTGAATTACATAATTAGTTCTAGCAAATTCTAGCTATATAATTCCACGCTCCTCCAATCAAACTTTAGTGGTATCTAAAAAAAACTAGAGATTATTTACTTTACACACATTCTTAATGGTTGAGTTATTGGCAAATAAAAGTTCCAGAATCCAAAAGCCTTATGGAATATTTATAGAATTATTAATATTTGTGATCGTGATTAATCGAATTATGATCGAGACGAGACACTGATTCTTAGAATCTATAAATTGTATTTGTATTTTTTCAATCAAGATACTGCAATGAAACCTCGCTTTCCCAAATAAGATTGAGAAGAACCGTGAGCCAGTGTTCGCAGCCAGATGAAATAAGGTATAGTTTTTGATAGTATACGAATTTAGTGCAAGTTCTTGGCAATGCCGTTGACCATCAGGGTCAAAGCTTGGTCCAAGGAGCTGCGGGCTTCAGCAGATACTCCGTGTTTGGCCAATACTTCCAACAAAGCCTCACCGAAGTTCTGTTAGAACGACATAAATTAGA